>BHFT01022887.1:0-45934 GCA_004320025.1 Laticauda laticaudata | reverse complement strand
TGCCTGGCTTGTGGTGTGGAGATCTTTCTATTTGAGAGTGCAGGCTTCCAAATGATTGACAATCTGGTGGAATCATTAAACTGTCAATGATTTAATATATGTGTGTGTGTGTGTGTGTATGTATGTATTTCTCTTTCTCTAATGTAACACCTGCCAGATATGTACGATCTCAGCTCCACTGCGGCTAAAAAGCTAAGAATGGAATTAAAATCCAACACACCTGGACTCACACACGCCATAGGAATAAGTTCACGGAATGTCACGGCTTGCGAGTTTTTCTTTCTGCAAGAATGGATAACAATGAGTTTGTGAAGATGGTATCTTCGCGTTTCCATGGAGAGGTTTTAAAAAACCCACAGTGGACTTCTGAGCACTTGATCAACAGGCCCGCAAATGGCCGCTGAAGCGAAGAAAAAAAAATTCGCACGCTTGCGAACTCAGGTCGCGAGTCCCAACACTTCCGGAGATCTTCTTCTTCTTCTTCTTCTTCTTCTTCTTCTTCTTCTTCTTCTTCTTCTTCTTCTTCTTCTTCTTCTTCAAAGCCCGAAGGTAGTTCGGTTGTGCCGACAAAGAAAGAGAGGCGTGATCAGAGTAACTTTACTGCTTTCCTGGAGGTAAGGGCAACGTGCCTTCACCCTTGGCAACTGCGCATGCTCCGATGGAGAAGACAACCGCAAGCTAGGGGGAGCCAACTCCGAAAAGAGGCTGGTCACCCTGAGCTTGTGCTTCCTCCCCCGATCGGTCCATTTTAAATCTTCCGCCTCCTCCTCCGCCGTCCGCTCCCCCTCCCCTTCTTTCGAATCCTTGCTTGAACTTTTCAGTCCGGTTCTGCAGACGGGTGAGTAGCAAGGAGAAAGGCGCCGGGGGGGGGGGGGNACGCGCGAGGGGGGGGGGGAGGCTGGCTGGCTGCGGGAACGGTCCACTGGGGGGGGGGGGGGCGGGGGGGGGGGGGGGGGGGGGCCCCCGGGGGGGGGGGGGGGGGAGAGAGAGAGGATCGATTCTTTCTCCTCTGCTCCTCGGTTGCGGGGAAGGAGAGCCTCTGCCTGCGCAGCCCTTGCGGGGATCTGGAATGGAAGAGGGCTCCTCGGTCTATTAAAAGCAGCAAACAGGAGCCTTTGGGCTGGCTGTGCAAGAGAAATAATTCGGCCGGATATCGGTTACTCAGCTTGGGTGGTTACGTGAATCTCTCTCTGTGTGTGTATGTGTGTGTGTGTGTATCTACCTACCTACCTACCTACCTATCTATCTATCTATGAAGATTCTCAGTCCTTCAGGTCATTGTTGTACCAAAGGTGCTTTTCTTTTTCAAGAGGCAACTTGGACTTTCTGGTTTTTCTTTGAAAACGATTCACTCCTCATCCAAGAAGCTTCTTCCGCTCCTTTATGTGTGTGCGTGTGTGTGTGAGAGAGAGAGAGAGACAGAGAGAAGGAAGTGGGGGGGGGAGGCAGAGTTGTCTGGAGAGGTAAGATCAAATCTCTCCAATCCAGCTCTATCCTTGAAGACTTCATGAATGTCTCCGTAGGAAGACTTTTTTTCCTTTAGCTTCTTCCCAGGTGGTTCTTCTGGACTTCCATCTCCATCCTATTGTAGCCTGGGATTTCTCAGTAGTCTCCCTTCCCTCTGCTAATAAGGAACAATTGTTTCCAAAGGCGGCTGAACTTGAAGAAGTGCTTTTCAAGATCAGCCAAGGTCAATTTCTCAACATGAGTGTATGAGGGGATTTATTGTGAGACCTGACTATGATTATGTCTAGTCTAGACCTCCTGGCCTTTTGCAGATGCTTGTGTCTCTCTTGTGGCATAAGCTTGGATCAATTGCAATCACATCAAGAAGCTTATGCCTTAACACATCCTTGCTATTTTTTTGGTTGTTATTTTTAATGTATCGTTCTTCTGGAAACTGCTCATGATGTTAGTCAAAGATCTCAATCAGAGTTCACCTTGTTTTTCTACAAATTCAAATTATCATTGGTAGGTTGTTGTTTTTTTACATATTGCACTCACTTCCTTAGTTGCCAATTTTGTTGACTATGTTCCCTGGGAATTGGGAGAGCTGTAATAATCTCAAAACTGACCCTATATTGCAAAACTTGTAAAATATTGTAAATCTGCTTTGGATGAACACAGAGAGTAAATGCAGACTGTGTATTAAATAAAGAAAACCTGATATTCTGTAAACGAGGCCTAATATTTTTCTTCAATTTTGTCATTACTGAACAAAATACTTTTGGAACTAAGGCTAGGTCACACTGGCCAACAGATGCAAAACGTATGCAGAAAGGACACAGCAGACGAGCAAATTTTCGGGGGTGGCTCCATCCGTTGTCATCCGCTCCAAAAAGTAGCAAAAATTTGCATAAACAGAACGAAAAAGAAAGGAAAAGAACGTACGTGGGTAGTATGTAGCAGGGATGTTAAAGGGATGTTCATAGGAAGCCTAGAGGATGTATATAGGATGCAAACCGTTCACTGCTCATCCTTTCTATTTCCGTGCTACTAACGCTGTGTAGACGTTCCGTGTACCTTTTGTTTCCTCCCTCTTTCCATTTTCAGCTGCAGCGGATGTGAGTTGCGAGGATGCCCACAGGATGCAGAGAGGATACAGCGGACGTTTAACGGATGATAAACGGGCATAGAACGTTTGTTGCTCGTATGTCACGGATTTACATCGTACACAGCGGAAAGTTCATCCGTTCAAAAAGTTTTGTGCAGCTCAAAACTTCTTGAGCGAATGAAATCTCAGTGGACGGATGCTCAAAGGATAGAGCGTATGAAACACGTATGCAGTGAGTACACAACGGATGCATCGCGTTTTCCAACGGATGGCAAGCTTTTTTTAACGTTTTACATCCTCTTTGCATCCGTTGGTGCAGTGTGACATGGGCTTTAGTAAATTACAAGTTATAGGCGGATTTGCTGACTTCTACCCTTCCTGAAATTGAATGGTAGATCACTAGGGATTGATCATTAAATGTTTATATTTTGAACACCCATAACAACTCTTATTTCTCCATCCTCCTGTATTTTTACCAGCTAAGAAAGCACACATGGAAAACATTCAACTTCTCTTTGTCTCATCTAATTTCTCCTGGCTTTTAGCAGAGGTAAAATTGTCAAAGATAAATGAGTTATGTCCTGCTTTTCTTTGTGCATTATGTATCTTTCTGACAACATATGTCATGTTCTCCATGATAATAGCTTATATTTAGATTTACATCTAAAATCAAAACATCGCTTAGGATATACCAATATAACATTAGTGCTTCGTGAGCTGCATTAGCTCCTAGTATCTGATTTTCAGATACAATTCAAACTGTTATTTTCTAGCTACAAAGTCCTTCATGATTCAGGGCTATCTTATTCTGGACTATCACTTATCCCCAATTATTTATCTCCAACAGAGTGGGCATGGTTGGGTATCCTGTATAAACCATGCCATTTAAGGTGCAATTTCTCTATCATAGCTTCTGCCCTAAGGATTTATTCCTTCCCCAAAATCAGATAGACCTGGCCCTGCAAGCCTTTCATAAGGCTTTGAAAACCTGGCTTGTCTCCCAGGTCTTGGGCCGGGTTTTTAGATGAGCTCATTCTTTAAAGATTAAGAGAATAATTGTGATTGGCTTACTGGTGTTATGTTTTGAATTTGCCTTCTGGGGTTTCATTATGGCTTTCATTTGTTTAGTTGTTTGTAACTCATTGTTAGGCATCCAGAGTTGGAATTACTAGTTGGGTGGCAATATAAACTGGGAAATGTATGGAAATTCTTCATCCTTTGCATTTTGTCTCCATGTTGCAATCCAGATAGTAAAGTAAATGTGTCCCAAAATGGAGATGTTTTGTTCTTCTTCTATTGACTTGAACATGTCAATCCTTTGAGACTAGTAGAAGGGACAAGCTAAGCTGGTATGGTTATATTACAGTAGTTCTTGTTGTCAGAGAAATCACATACCATAAATGATTTCTGACTTTTCCATCCTCTTCAATCCTCAAAGTACTAATAATGGGAAAAGCAGAACTGTGCTCAGTGTCTTTTGAATAAATGCCCTGTTTTATCAGGATGTTCATATCTATATCACTATATCTGAATGAGATACTTAAGGTTATAGAAATAAAGAGAGGGGTGTCAACCAGGAGATCAATAAACTTATTGAGAGCATGGCAAACAGAAGACCAACCTGCCTTCTTTCATTAGCCAACGAAGAACTGTGCCTGTTTTTACTTTTGTGTTCTTTTCTTATTCCTTTTGCTTTTTCTTTTAACTTGTTAAATATTGTCATGGGCTGAGACTGTTTTATATTTTAAAGATAAAGGGTTCCTTGTCTCAATATTAGAAGAGTTGCTTTATGTGTAGAAGATCCCAGACAGGCAAATAATGAAAGAAACATTGTTGTATTGTGCCACAAGATCCCTGGTTTTCATGACCCATATGCAAATGGGTCTTGTATTGAACAACACTGAATTTGTAATTCTGCCCTTTCTTGCCCCCTCCCCCCCCCCATGTCCTCATTACCCCATCCTAGCAGATTAGCCAGAGACTTTTTCAGGTAGCCTGGGATACTGTTTAAATAGATGAGGTACTGCATACCCCTCTCAAATGAGAAGCATTTCCAATTATTCAGGCTTCAGCGACTCAGGTGACAACTTCCAGTTCTTTCACATTCTCATTGAACAGCTTGTTGAACTACTTTGCAAGCAGCTGCAAGAAGCAAGAGAAGACTGACTGACTGAACAGGAATGGAGATTGATAAAGTGAGGAAGAGTTTTTCTCCATTGCATCTCTGCTGTTGTCTGAACATCACTACCCTCATTCTTTCTATTATAACCCTATTATAACCCTAAGCTTCTATGGTGTATTTTCATGTACTGTATTATTAGATTATTTGCAAGCAACAGCTAGAAGCACGATGTGTCTTGTTGTTTTCCATCCTTTATGCTTTTTGCAAAACAGAAAATATCTCCCTCAGTCAGCTCCTTCTTAACTTCTCCTTTTTGCTTTGCTTTTCCACTTTTAGTGGAATTGTTATTTTAATTTGTGTTTGAAAGTCCACAGTAAAAATATCTCATAGCAATGCAATTTCTTAATATGCTGTAATAATAAAACATAAGAGTTGGAAGCAATAATTAGATAATTAAGCCCAATATCCTGTGTCTCTTATATTAACATCTTCCTCATAAAAAAGTATTATTTTTGTTTCTATCATGGGGATTGGGAGACACTCTTGGGTTTTTTGATAGAATTATTAATGGATCATAACATGAAAAAATGAGAACTGTAACCTTAAAGAACTGGAGTGCTGTGATCAATACTAATAGAATTGAACTAGATGATACAAGATGATCAACATATAAATCAGTTCAGTGGTTTCCTATGTTAAAATGTATTCAGGGCTTAGGAAATTTTAGGTTATATATAAATATTAAATAATTCTATAATGTTAGAATGAATTTGGTTTAATTGATTGCAAAATTTAATACTCTACAGTCATGTTCTTTTTTTCTTGTTTACAGGCAGCTGGACGCTTTCTACCTGTATCCTGAACTACCATGATATCATGGCAAGATTTCGCAGGAGAACATGCATCCTTTTATTGCTTTTTATTTTATTTATTTGCTCTATAATGATGGCACTGAAAACTCTGAGGCCAGAAAGAGTTGGGTTTGGAGATCCATTTGGTCTTGGCCTGTTACCAGATTTTCAGCAACAGACAACACATTTAAAAAAGAAGATCAGTCTGTATAAAGGAGCAAAAGAAGACAGTTTCCCAAGGACCAAAAGTGTTCATCCACTACCGATGAATCTCAAAACACCTGCAACTTCTGTAAGAAAAATGGAAGAGCTACCTCCTCCAAATTATAACTTCCATGTATTTTACTACAGCTGGTATGGGACTCCACAGTTTGATGGAAAATATATTCACTGGAACCACCCATTATTGACACACTGGGATCCAAAAATTGCAAGTGGTTATCCAAAAGGCAGACACAGTCCTCCAGAAGATATTGGCTCAAGCTTCTACCCTGAACTTGGACCTTATAGCTCTAGGGACCCATCTGTCATAGAAGCTCACATGAAGCAAATCAGATCAGCATCCATTGGTAAATATTCCATCTCTTTCCACCTCGCTCCCCCCCAAAGCCATGTCCGTCCTACATCCCTTTGCTTGCTTGCTTTCAGCCTCCTCTCAAAGCCTTGCAATCTTCACCTTATCTTTCCAGACCATTTATTCACCTTATGATCCAATTTATTCACCTTTTGCAGCTCTTTTTTTTTTCATTTCCCTTCCTCATTCTCAGTAAACTCTCCTAAAACAAACTGGTTGCTTGCTTGCTTTATGCAATGGTGGGAGCAGTAATGGTCATCCCTCAGTAACATTCCAGCTTTGTGAGCTGTTTGCCTTGTGAGTTTGCATTCTGGTGTAATTCAAGATACTGATAGTTATCTATAATCTTCACTATCTGGCATAGAGCCTGATTTACTTGAGGGACTGCCTATCTCCCATAGTATCTTCATGGCTGGTTTCAATCAGGGTGCTCCTGGCTGCTTCAATTAAACAATGCCATATGTTAGAATCTGGGAAGCACGCTCGCTCTGTTCCCTCTAGAATGAGGCTTCCCAAGATCCAGAAGTCTTCCACCCACGCTGGTGTTTTGAAGGGCCTTGAAACCTAGTTCTTCACTCAAGGCTTAACAAAATAAAGTGAAACCCCTTCACTTCATTCCTGCCCAATGTCTTGTTCTTGCCATCTTTTTGTGTATTTATTTATTTTACTCTGTATTATTGTATTTTCCTTGTTTTAGTATAGGTAATTCTCATTTAATGACACAGATTGAGACCATTTCTTTGCTAAATTATGCGGTCGTAAAGTGCAATATCATTTGATTCTTCCAGTTAGCAAGAGCAGTTCCAATAGTCCCCCAATTACCATTATTAAGCAAATCACTGTTGATCATAAAGTGAGGACTCACATGACCATGACTTCTGACTTCCCGTCGGCTTCCCCATTGACATTGCTTTCAGGAAGCTGATAGGAAAAGTCATACATCGTAACCATTGGATGCTGCAGTGGTTGAAACTTTGAGGGCCAGTTGTAAATACAAACTTGGTGAACAAGTGGGCATTAACCAAGGACCATAAGTAATTTTTTTAAAAAGCAGCAGCAGAAAGATGTTTCCATCTGTTTCAAAACACAGCTGTGCTGTTGTTGTAGGTAAAATATAACAAACAAAAAATTAGTCCTAATGCCCTGTACTGATGACAAAGCCGTAGCTGATTTTGCTATTGTAAAATATTAAAAAGTTAATTGGTCTAGTTTTTGGATGTGGCTTTCACTGTGGTATACAAGCCTAATGTGATTTTTGAGCTGATAGAAAATGTGCACCCCAGATCTATTTGATATGATCATTTAGTAAATTGCATAGATCTTTTCCTCCGTGACTGAGTAAAAAGCCACAGAGTTCCGTAGTATAGAATGTCACTTGATGAATTGGCCTGTAATTTAAGACTTGAGCCCTTTTTGTCAAGCCTTTCCTTTATATGTTAGAACTTACCCTGTCTTGTTACTCATGGCTTCTTTTGCCAGTTATTTATTAATTAATCAAATTTACAGGTTTTCCAATTAAACTTTTGGCTGTAAATAATCTAATACAGTGCCAACAAAAGAAAGCGATAGCTCTGAGATTAACAAATCTCAGATCAAACTCAGCAGCACATATTTCCTAGTCTACGATTAGAGAAAAAAGCCCAATCTTCAAGGCCAATTTAAAGGATATCAGGGCACCTTAATTTTTTGGGAGATGCTATTTAAGAAAGCAGGCATGCCAACAGAGAAAGCTTGCCACTAAGTCTCATCAGAGGAGCTTGTTTTAAAGATGGGAGCATGTCCACTCTTTCGTATCTTAGAGGATAGGCAGAAATAATGAGAGAAAGACAGTCACCTAGATAGGGATAGTAATCCAGCCCTCGATCTGGTAAGACTTTGTGGATCACAAACAGCAAGATAAATTATGCCCGGAAGCTTAACTGACAATCAACGCACCTCACACCAGAGAAAATTAGAACATCAATCACTGCCTTCACTACTTCCTTCTGGACCAGTTGTAGTTTCCAAATGGTCTTTGAGGGCCACCTTATGTTGAGAGCATTGTAGTAGTCCATGTGGTAGGTGACTATGACTAGTGTCATTAGTGACTATGTCATTATTGGTACTAGTGACTAGTCATTAATGCTTTTGAGAAGGAATTCCAGTGAAGAAAAGAGTGCAGTGGTGCAACTGATCTAAATCTGGAAGAAAGCCTTCTTAGAGACAGCTGCCACTTGCTCTTTGAGAAGGAATTGAGTCCAGGAGAACCTTCAGATTGTGAATTTTGGAAAATGCTATCCAGTTTCCAACTAAACATGGAAAGTCCTTGATGCGTTTCTTGGTTGATAGCTTGAAGTTGATATGTGCAGCTGGTATCATCAGCATATTAATGATACCCAACCTCATTCCAATAGATGCTTTCACCCAAAGTCTTCATGTGGATGTTAAACAGGAGAGGTGACAGCACAGAGCTCTGTGATGACCACACATCATCGGCCTATTATAACTGAAGTGGCTTATAGCAAACTTTAAATAAAAACTTCAAAATGTGGTTATTTTGTGAGGCTTTAAAAAAAACATTGGGGGGTGGTGGTATCAATTCAAATTTATAATAAAAAGGTATATGTTTTATTCCTTAGGGGTTTTGGCTCTTTCCTGGTACCCTCCTGTTATGGCTGATGAAAATGGAGAGCCCACTGATGGGCTTGTGCCTATAATTTTGGATATTGCACACAAGTATAAATTAAAGGTATAGTATTTGAAATTTGTAAAAACTAGCTGTAATTTTTTTTTTGAATAAAATAGTCTACACTGTTATAGCAATAAAATGAGTTGATATTTTATATCCATTTCTCTCAGATTAAATTCCATTGAACTTAGTTGGACTAGTTCTGAGTAGTCATATTTGTAATTGTATTATTAAATATCATTAATAATTTATTTCAGTAAAAGACTGCTTACAAAATCCTTTGTTGTCACTTTTCATGTTATATATATTCAAACCGACAGCAGTCCTATCTTTTAAATTAATTTTAATTTTGTATCATTCTAGTTAGAAAGCTATTTGAAGCAGTTATAGTCATCTTAGAAGCAACAGTTCCCTCTCTTAATTCAAAGCAAATATTACCAGATAAATATATATGTAAATATATGAGACTTTTCTATCCCAAAATTTGTTCTTAGTGACAGTAACTTCTAATTCTTTTGAAAATGGAAGAATTGTCCTTAGTCAAAACTGAAATGATTGCCCTTAAAAAATGCAAGAGTTAAAAAATAATTGGCATGTATTTGAGAAATCTAAGGTACAGTTTCTTTAAATCTAATCATAATTGGATTATTTAAATATTTAAATATTATTGTAAATATTATTTAAATACTTTGTCCCAACCAAGAATTGGAAATGACACTATTCCATCCCAGATTCTGAGTAAAAGATAACATACACTGGCTAGAAATTGTGTGAAGAAATGGTCAAAATTAGCCTCTTTAGTAATGCGTTGTCATTATTGCCAGTTATCTCTTCCTTTCAAAGGATAAGGTTGATTAGGGAAGCAGGGGAGATGTGTTGGAGAAAATTGTTTGCTAATAAGGTTAAATCCAATTACATATTCAGGTAGAAATTGCTGAACTGGAAAATTTAATAATTTGAACTGCCCAAACCCTAAAATCGATCCCAACACTAATTAAAACTGAATGTTTAATAAGTTAAGCATTTCTTGCAAATTAGTACATATATTTTTTTCCTGGAGACATTAATATCTTGAAATGCTGTTTCTCTGATAAAATAATCATCCAGTGAATTTAATATTAGGTGACTCAGTGCCTCTACAGTTTTGCACAAGGCTTGAAACTATTGGGTAGATATGCTTCAAAAATGAATCATAGATGGCAATGACACTGAGACTCTTAATCATTTGAAATTCCAGACGCATTTCTCTTTTCACTGTCAGCACATTTAAATTTGATGTTCAGATTGGAGTTGGCAATGTGCTTATATTTTCTTTTCTGTGGGCAAATTTAAAACATCATAGCATTGTGTTTAGGTGATTTTTCAGCAGAGGAAAACATAATTTTAATACTAAAGGGCTATTAACTTCTGGGTGTCATCTGCCAGCCCTTTTTTTCTGGTTTAGTTAATAATGGCTGCCATATATATTTATTGTTGTACTATACTGTAATTGTTTTTAATTGTCTTTATGATTGTTGCTGCCTAGAGTCACTTATCTTAGAAGGGTGGCCATAGAAAGTAATTAAATGAATAAAGCAAAAAATTACTTGACATGGCAGCATAGAACATTTTTGTTCTGTGTTTGTACCGAATAGCTATGCTTTCCATTTTCTAACCAATCTGTGTTGAGTGACAACAGGACAAACTCTATTCCCATGTAAAGAACTAAAAGTTTCTCTTCCTTTAGTTTTTTTCTCTTCTTTTTCTACTAAACATGCAAATATAAAATAAAATTTATATTCTTCAGAAATAGAGGGCTACTGACTTTAAGATTTTTTCTGCTCTTTTGAGACATTTCATTTTTTAAACCAAAAAAAAACAACACCTTTTTTGTTTCAGGTCACTTTCCACATTGAGCCATATAAAGACAGAGATGATCATAGCATGTACAGCAATGTCAAGTATATTATAGACAAGTAAGAACTTGGTGCAATATTTGAATATGAATATGATAATTTTATTTTGTCTCGTCTGACTTTCTTATTTATATGTTTCATGGTGGTTTATCAATTAAAAATTAACTCCTTATCAATGGACACAGTTCTCAATAAAATAAACTGAATTCCCATTCTTTTTGTTTAAATTCACAATATTTAATATCATTGATATCATTTTTGTTACTGTGTTATGCAGCAACAAATAGGGGGTTACAAGCAGAGCAATTTGGTAATTTTATTTTCCTAATAAGACTACGTTTATTAAATTTGCTTTGCTGATATGATTAACTTTGTTGTAGTTAATTGTGTTTAAAGACTTATCTAATGCTATTTATGACATTTGAAATGAAATATAATTGAGAGAAAGGCAGAAAGAGTAACTTTTAAGATGATTAGAAATATATACATGGAACATTTACTTTTTTTACTTTTTTTTCTTTTTCTTTCTTTCTTTCTTTTTTTTTTGCTTGTTTGCTTTTAGATATGGAGACCATCCAGCTTTTTACAGACATAAAGTCAGTACAGGTAGAACGCTTCCCATGTTCTATGTTTATGATTCTTACATCACAATCCCAGAAATGTGGGCAAACCTGCTCACAGTATCAGGATCTCATAGTATACGTAATACACCCTATGACAGCTTATTCCTTGCCCTTCTTGTAGAAGAAAAACATAAACATGAAATTCATCGAAGTGGCTTTGATGGAATTTACACCTATTTTGCCACAAACGGCTTCTCTTATGGTTCAAGCCATCATAATTGGCCCAGTTTAAAAGCTTTCTGTGACATAAAAAACTTAATGTTTATTCCAAGTGTGGGCCCAGGCTACATAGATACCAGCATCCGACCCTGGAACAATCACAACACACGCAATCGTGTCAACGGGAAATATTACGAGACGGCATTCAGTGCTGCGCTTCTAGTAAGACCTGAAATCATTTCCATCACCTCTTTTAATGAATGGCACGAAGGGACTCAGATTGAAAAGGCCATTCCTAAAAAGACAGATGTGACAACTTATCTGGATTATCAGCCGCATAAACCAAATATTTATCTGGAGCTTACTCACAAGTGGTCTGAAAAATATAGCAAAGAAAAGGACCAGTGGCTTACATGAGTTGCCACTGTGGTTGAGAATTCGACAATGAATTTGACTTTAAGAAGATTGAGAAGATGTTGTGAGGAAGTGGTCTGACTATTTCTACAGCTTTGTTATAGAAAGTTTTCACTTTAAGGAACAAAGGTAACAACAAGCAATATTGTCCCTTCAGTTACTTTATTATATGAAGACTATGTTGGTTATGCTTAATATTGTATATATGTTCTGTACTACAAATACTGTTTCCAGTATTTGAGTGGTAGTACAAATAGACTGTTAAGGAGCTAAATTCAAAATTGGCTGCAATTAAAATAGTTATATAAGATATCTGCATGCAGCTGATTTTTTTCCCCATTTTGGGGGGAGGAAAACCACTCTCAAAGCAAAACAAGTTTAGAACCAATTTCAATTACAATTTGAAAAGCTGTAGTTGAGAAATAACTTCAAGCAAAGTTAGTACTCACAACTAGTCCTTTCTCAGAAAATCTCTTGGATCAGAAGCTTGGAACAACTATGTACAAAGATATTTATCCAAGTCTATTGAAGATTAATGTGTATATGATGCATGTTACTGTAAAGAGAAGAATTTCTCTGGGAACTTTTTAGTTCAAGAACCACCTAAAATTAGTACTATGTAAGAGCACAGTTTGTGGTCCTGTTCAGATTTTGTTTAATCACCATGTGAATTGGTGGAATTGGTAATAAATTCCCTGTTATTATATTTAGTGTGCTTTTCATAAAAAACCTTTTATTTGCCTTTACTTTATTAAAATTAGGGAGGGAAGTAAAAATTTCACAATATTTCTAGACTAATACTTTCAATTTAGCTATTTCTAAGAGGTGGTAAATTTCTACCCACTTTTTTATGTGAATCACTTCAAATAAAATTATGAAACAATCCTAATTCTCTTCCTCCGCCTCCCCCCCCCCNCCCCCCCCCCCAAAAAAAAAAGGTTGAAGGAAGGAATTAAAGCAGTTACCAACTAAAATTGAAATACTAGGAAATTTAAAGTGTCATTCAATTTATTCATAGAATAGTCTGACCTGGAAAAGGGACTTTTAATGGGAATGGCTGTTCCTAATACAGAGAGCTTAAAAGCAGGGGTGGAATACTACCGGTTCTGCCCAGCTCCATAGAACCAGTAGCTCTGAAGTGCAGCAGACAAAGAACCAGTTCTATGTCTGCTGCTGTTTGGCCCGCCCGCCTGCCCAGGCTGTTACCTGACTTATTTCTTGCTTTTTCAACCTCAGCTGCTTTGCGAAGCACAGCTGGGGTTGAAAAAGCAGGAAAAAAGTGCTTTTTCAAACGCTGCATACCCACGCATAGCGCTTATCAGCTGTCCAGACAGCACAGCTTTAGGTATATTACACACACATGCAAAACGTAATCACCGATCCAGTAGTAACACCGGTGGAACCCCACCCCTGCTTAAAAGCCACATTTAATTCTGTCCCAAACATCAGAATGTATGTTTTTTTAAAAGAAAATGGTCTAGCAAAATATTTTGCTTTTCAGAACAGGATCAGAATATGTTTTCACAAACATCTTTTGGGTACAAGTAGTCCTCGAGGTACAGGAGGTCATTTAACAAACATTCAAAGTTATACCAGACCCCCCTCCTCCAAAAAGCCATATGACTCTGTTTCAAAGTTACAAATTCTGCAAAGCCCACCTGGTCATTTGCAGAGATGCTGCCGTGTACCCAGCTATTTTCCCCCCACAGTCTGCCCTGCTGGGTCCCTAAGGACACTGGACCTGCTTTACCCCCCTGGGTTCCACATGGTCGTTGTCCTCTCCTCATAACCCTTCACTTTACCTTGTGAAGATCTGTAGAGCTGCGGAGTTAAGGAGAGGGAAGGAGAGCAGGCCTCTTTTCTGGGCCATGTAGGAGAATTACATAAGTAGTGTTGTTTGTTTGTTTTTAACCCAATCGCCTGTGCAGCCTAGCAATGAAGCAACTGATCTGCATGGTTGGTTGGCTTGGGAAAGCCCTGTGTTTTGCAAAAAAATGTTTAATTCACTAGCAAAGCAACCCCTTTACCTATAAGAGCTAATTTTATATTGGCTCTTGATTCAATTTTTCACAAAGATGCAGTTTAATGTTCCTTAAGCACCCCATTATCATCATTCAAAGTTGTTTATATTGTTTAAAAAAATCCAAAGTGTAAAAATTAATCAGCAACTTACATTTGCTTCCATGCAAGCAAGTTGAGTAAAAAGCAAAGCTTTTTTATAGAGCCATTTCAAATACAACAATCTTTTGCGATCTGAGTGTCAAAAACTGTTCACATGGACTCTTGTAGTGTGCAGGTTATTCCATTATAAGCTACATGATGTGATATTTTTTACTTTTGCTAGTGATGGGCAAACTGTTCAACTGGGCCTGAGAAAATAGTTTATGCATTAAAAAAAACTATCTTTATTTTGCATTTTGTTCTAAACCTAATTTGCAGTCTGTTCAGCACTTGTGAAACTCACTAGAAGCAAAATAGGCCCAGATATTCTTTTGCTCCAGCATTCTAGCTGCTGCTCCTTTTTTACTTCTCTTATTTTCCTGACCATAAAAATGTCTGCTGCAATGGAAGCTATTTCTGCTGAGAAATGTATTTTTTCTAGGTGCCAGCGAACTTTGCATACAAGCAACTAGACCAAGGGACATATCCTGTGGTTTTAGTAAGAGAACAGTGCAGGTGCATCTCTTGAAATCCCTTCACTAGTATTGCCATCTGCTGCCAAATGGGCAAAAGAAGGTGAGAAGAAAGCCATGTCCTTAGCCCATTTCTTCCCCTGCTTCTCTCTTTTGTTTTTTAGCAATTGATAAACATTCAAGGAGTTGAGGCTGATGAGGTTCAGGTTTTCTAGGCATGCTAATAATAGAAATATAATCACATTTCTTAATTATTTTCCCCCCACAAAGGATCTAGCATTAGTCATCTACCAGAGGAAGTAATGCAAGGACTTTTGAAAAAGACAAGCAATTTGAAGTGATTAATTGTGATAAAAGGCATTGTTCTCTGCCAGTTTTGTAATTTTTTTACAAAACTAAATGGATCATTGCATTTTAGTATATATAAGATACAAAATGCATAGATGCCAATGGATATCTGTACACTAAAACAGACCCAAACTTTTCTGATTCTACGGACCGGTAGTGGCCAGCGGTGTGGGGGTGAGGGGATGATTTCATGCATGCAACCTAATCCTGCACAAATGCAGCTAGAGCATCACACATTCACCCACTGCTCATGCAGATTAGTTGCCAACAGGCCACAGACCGGTAGCAGTCCACAGGCTGGGGATTTGGACACACGCACACCGCACTAAAGAACAGTAGAGATACATTGTAAAGTGGGCTTTTTTTAATGCAGCAAATTATGAGTTGAATTTTATATTTCCTACCTAATCATAGATTATAGCTAATGCATACAGACCACGCTATACAACCATAGATAACAGTGTTCAGGTTTAAATTTGTTATACAACTCAACTTTCATAGATGCCATTTATTAATGGTATTTTCTTGCCAATACAAAATTTAAGTAGTTATTGTTTATTTCTTAATATCACTTATTAATTACTGTGAATATTTTATGAGTTGTCCCTTACAAGAAGGGATAGGCAGTCTGCCAATGGCAGAGAGCTTTGTGAAACAACAGCAAGCAAGATTGTACAATTGAGTTTAGTTGCAAAATGGTCTATTCATCTGCCCCTTTGGAGTAGGTAGAATTTTAAGGAAGGAAATGGAAACATAAGCTTACCATTCTGTCCTTTGATTACATGAACATCCCAGAGTGAAAATATATGCTGAAATATTTTATCCACTTTTAATGACATCATTATGTCATCACAACAGGTTGAACAGTGTGTTGACTGATCAGAGTAAGCATGCTTGGAACTGCATTACTGATATCTTAAGATGTCTCCAAAAATTTGACTTTCATGTGGAGCATTTACAGTATTTTTAAAATAAATAACACTTCAAAGAAGGCCAGATGTCATATTGACAGAATGAAGAAGCTTAAGGATATCGTGAAGCTTAAGGATATCATGAAAAGACAAGCATGTTCTCAATTACTTTATTGGTCAACTCTTAACATCAGAGAAAGGGAAAGCCCTTGTCAGAAGAAATGAATTTTTCCTTGACTTGTCATACTCAATTCACAGATAGAAATTTAGGAATCATCAAGCTCTGAAAACAACGTAGCTATTTCCTTAGGCCAGGGTCTTCAAACTTGACAGTTTTAAAACTTGTGGACTTCAACTCCCAGAATTCCTCCTCCAGTCATATTGGCTCAGGAATTCACAAGTCTTAAACTTGCCAAGCTTGAAAACCTTTGTCTTAGGCACTCTGAATAATCAGATCAGTTAGCTAAGATTCTACATCATTTATTTCACACTTCCATTTGCTCACTTGGAAATATGGTAATCCATACAAAGGTGTATGGATCAAAAAGAGGAACCACATACATAGCAGGAGCTTCTAGACACTCAAGTGGCCAGCTTGCTTTTCACAGAGTTGACAGCTGCAGCTGTGATTTCAAACAATCTGCCACCTAAATAAGAGGTCTTTCTCCTTCCCCCCTTCATCATAGAATATTGCTGGCTCCACTTCATTGGATATCTAAAGTTTGAAGAGTTATGCACAATTGTTCTGTCAGCTAGAATAATTTATGGCAACGTTGTTTCTTTAGATGTTTAAAATCTTGAAAGAAAGCAGTTTTGCAATATTACAGGGGACGGATTACAGCATAGTTTTTCATTTTCAGTTTTTAGTGTTATTGCAACTGTTTAGCTATCTCATTGACTGTTCTAATCCAGTTTAATAAGATTCCTTCATTTAACAATACAAGTTGCCCTTGTCCATATTTTCATGGATTTGGGTCCTACTTGAGTATTATACATACACAACATGGCTTTTGATAAAGTATATTTGTTCAGTCTCATTAACATAATCTGCTTATCAGCTATTCTTTGACTGAAAATGAATTCCACAAATAACAACAAAAAGTACATAAGTACTTTCTAAGTAAGAAAGTTCTAAGCGCAAAGCCTATCCATAATTTCAAGAATGGAATTTAAATCCAGTTAGACTTTACCCCTTTCACTTAATGTACTGTTTGGGGCACATAGGATAGGTCAGGAGCAACAGGTAGCACTGACTTATCAGGTATGTAGATTGTCAAGTGGGAACTTAACTCTTCAGTCTGCCATGATATACTCTATTGGGTTCTATAAGATCCATAGAATCTCTAGAAGTCATGATGAAAAGCTGCTTCCTTGAAAAGACAAATTGAAATGTTTTAATAAACAGATGACCCTTTCATGAAATGTTTACGAGTACTAATGTTATTAAAATCCTTTTTTGACATTTTATTATTTGGATAATATATTGAACACTAGCTAACATTGAACAGTTATCTAGAGTCCATGGATAAATATTTTAGTGAAATATGTAGGTAGTTTTTCTTGTACTGTACTTATAGCAAAATGATTAGATATAGTTAAAGTGACTTGAGAAATGAAATAAAGAGAAATGAAATGGAAAACTGTAAAAACAGTTCATAAATTAATGTGTATTTGGTTAATCTTGCTCTTAACTAAGTAAATTGAGATTTTTGTAACCTCAAAAAATCTGCTAAAGCTCGTCAAGCAGCACACAGTCTGTTCCTTTGATCAATTTAGGCAATTTATTCCTGCTCAAGAGAGCAACGTTTATAAGGAAGAAATAATTTTATTACTGCAATTTGCTCAGAAAACCAAATACTACAAAGTATTGATGCATCCAGGCAATTTTTCTCCCACATATTCAGAATGAAAAACAATGATTACCCAAGGAAAGGAAATGCATATCCTTGTTTACCAGGTTTAAACAAAAAACGCACCATGAATAATTAGGTGAGAGTTGTTATTTTGTATCTGCTTTTATCTTCAATAACAATGCATTTCAGAACTAAGGTTCCTATAAATATTTAATTTTTGAATATTTCTCTTCATATAGTAATTCATTTTCAATAAAACTGGAGAAATATTACCTGATAGGAATGGCAACCTCCAAATGTCTATAAACTCTCACAAAATCCATGATCTTACACAAAAGAAAAGTCCATTTTTGTAAATTTCTTTCAATATTTGCATATTCATTCTTATTGAGATTCTACATGCAAATATTTTCCCATTTTGTCCATGTTAGACTTAATCACAAAAATAGTTAGGCATTGAATTCTGGTTTCAGAATTTTTCTTGTTACATACCTGTATTATCTGCAGTAGAAGATAAATTAGAATTGGATAACTTGAAAATAAATTTTTCACATATGTTGAAGTTAAAACACATGAAGTGGGCAGGGGGGGTTGTGGATTGATGAATACTAAACTTCCATACGATCATTAAATAGTTGGGATTTTGTGAAATATCATGTTCAATGGCAATAAAGCTGGATGGCATTAATAATTTCTGGAATGGCAATAGAAACCGATACCTGTCAGCTATCAAGAACTAACTTTCTTATCAACTGAGCTGAAGTCTGCCATATGGAAAAGAATCTGAATATCTCAGATTAGATACACAATGCTTAGCTGATAGTTCTTTATTCTGCCACTCTTTGTTACTATTAAAGGCCCTGTCACACTGGCCGACGGATGGCAAAACATTTGTAAAAAGGACACAGCGACGAGAGAATGTATGTCCATCCGTTGTTTTCTGCTCTCAAAAGGGGCAAAAATTTGCATAACCAGAGCGGATACACAGATGCGCGAACGGACGGGGGAGGATGCAGGGCGGATGGAAAGCGGATGAGAGCGGATAGGTCCCCTCTGGAACATTTTTTCCATTTTTATGCTTTGTTTGCGAGCTGCATCGCTTTCATCCTTTTCTCCGTCCATGCTACTAACGCTGCGCGTCCATTCCACATCCGTTCCGCTTCCTCCTGCGTCCGTTTACCGCTGGAGCGATTTGAGTTGCGCAGATGCGCAGCGGGATGCCTAGTGGATTATAGCGGATGCGTAACAGATGACAACGGATGCAGAACGGATGTCCCCGTATGCTAGCAGATGCAGAAACGGATGCGTTGGATACATTTTCCGCTCAAAAGTTTTAAGCAGCTCAAAACTTTTTGAGTGGATGAAATGTCAATAGACGGATGCTGGACGGATAGAGAGGATGAAAAACGGAGGCAGTGAGTACAGGAACGGATGGCAAATCGCGTGTTTCCGTTTTACATCCTCTTTCCATCCGTTGGTGCAGTGTGACATGGGCTTTAATTAGATTGATTTGTGTCTACATCGGAGTCATTAATTTACAAAACTGATAGCAAAGTTTCTACAGTCCGTTGAAGTCAATATGCTGACTTGTGTTTGTGGAATTCACAATGGTGGTTGCAGGCAAAAGCGAGATCAGTCAAAAGTTACTATTAGTTATTTAATTACAGCTCTATCTAAATATCCAAGGACAACTGGATATTTGGTTTGAATAGTTAGTGTAGTAAGGCATTCTGGTTTGATTTAAAACCAGCAGTCTTCAGTGATGAAATTCAACCAGAGATTTTTCATAAAATTTCTTAACATGAAATTTCTCTCTTGTATATATAAATAATTTGACTCATTAACTCATGGTTAATACTTTGAATAAGTTAGCCTTTAAAATAGCACTTTGTGTATAAATAAAGTAGGTTATCTATTAGAGCTCATCATTTACCTGTTTTTATGAAATATTAACCTTATATGTTGCTAATTATTGTTGATTTTTTTACAGGTTATGTAATTCTTATGTAAGTGCTGTAATTCCCCTGATGTAGAAGTCAAATAACTGGACTCTTGCTTCTGTTTATTATTGATGTGGCAATCTTATATTTTTTCATTTGGATGCCTACCCCTGAGCATGAAAAACATGATAAGCAGTGTCACTGGGTATTAAATCAACTATGTGAGCTGTTTTATTGACTTGCTTAATAGTCAATATTTATATTGGCATTATTTTTCCATGTTTTGTTCAAATAAAGCCCAATGAGAAAATTATTCATGGATACATTTCTGAAAATCCACTGGAAAATAATATATTTTACTGTAATATATGTTACATGTAATGTATATAAAGGCTTTAGTTTTAAAATGTTAACATTTTAATCGGACATACTACAAAAATTCCCCAGTGTTTTTCCCAAGGTGTAAGAAAAAGTTCAAAATCAGAGGCAGGGGTTGTGTATTGGAGAGAGAAGCTGTGATTTGTGAAAAGTCACTTGTTTGTTTGGCTGTTAAAAAAACACTTTTGTTTTGAAATAAATAGAAATAGTGAAGTCAGAAAAAAAATGGAAATATCCATTTCAGATTGCAGACTTCTAATTTCTGTAAGAAGCCAGAGGGCTTTGAAAATCCTTTCGAAGTAGCACTTCAAAGACACAGGAGCAAAAGTTGTGCAGTACATGCTTATTTACATTGTGAAACATCTCTTTTAAAGAAATGGCACAGGAAGATCTAAAAACTGTGAAGCTGTGGGCGGATTTTGGAAGAGAATGTAAACCTTAACAGGATGCTGTTACTAGCATTCCAAAGAAATTATTTGAAGATCTTTTAATATACTCTTCCCAATATTGGAACACTGCAAAGCTGTAGGTCTTTAGCAAAATAAGCATAATTGTAACCTTAGCACAGGTCCATGAATGAATATTACACCCAATGGATAATGGCATTGTACACAGTTTTGAAATATCTGTATTGGTGTTTCAATGTGTTCTAAAATTTTACAAGCATATTATAAGCTTGAAAAAAACATGATTTACCAAAATGTTTAGCTATGAAGCTTTGTAGGTTTCATGAGATAGTAAAATAAACAACAATCTTCCTCTTAATCTCCCTGCTACTCTTCCACAACTCATACATTCTGTCCACTTTCAGATCAATGAGACTTCCCTCAGCAAATTTTGAAGTTTCATATGGAACTAAGGTAATCACCGCATCAATTTATAGAAGCAAAACAATTAGTTTTATGAGTGTCTTTTGATATTTTTAATACATGTGGTATGACCACTGTTCAGGCTCATCTGAAATCCCACAGGATTGGAGGGGGGAAATTATTTGAAACCATTTTAGAATAAAAATTATTTAAAAGACTATTAATTTACAAATATTGGATACTTTATTTTAATGACATTGCATGATAATGTGTTTTAATGTACAATACCTCATTTTTGGTACCTTTAGATATATCTACCACTCATGTTAATAATGTTTTGATGTGCCTAATTTGTGTTCAATATGTAGAAAACTGAAACATACTGTATTGTTCATGAAATACAATTTTCCAACAACATACTTCAAAAATCATTAAAATCCAACTCAGTAATTTACAGTATAATTAACACTTGAACAAAGGACTGCAAAAGGTCCACTGTTATGTTTAATAAAGAAAACCTGTTTCTATTATTTCTGTTGTTGTTTGTATTCTTGTAATATTAACCCAAAATGGGGCAGGGGCTTTGTGATTATATTTACTGGGGAATTTCTTTAAGTGGCTTCCATTTAAATTTCAGGCAAAAGTAAATATTTAGTAATTGATTCTTAGAAATTTTAGGAAGTAATCAGAGTTTTAAATATTTTCAATGTCCTGTCTCTAATGGTCAATTTCCAAATTGCTTCTTTCTTGCAGTTTCTCAGCACTTGAATCATTTTTATACTAATTCACTCTTTGTATTATACAGTGGAAATTAATTGGAATTCTGACCTTTGCGGCTACGCTATTTTCTGTGCAGGTTCTTTTCCTATTTAGAAAATCCAGCATCTCCCTCTCTCTGTGTCTCTCTCTTTCCCTCCCTTAAAAAAGCTATAATGGAAAAAGGATTTTAAAAAAAAACAATTTCTGAAGCTGATAGAATTTTAATCTCAAATAATTCATCTAAATATGTATAATCAATTAGTTGTCATTTTTATCTGTGTATCTCTGAAAAAATAAACTGTACCCAAAACTTAATTATTAACCCAATTAAGACCAATATCTAACATACTTTATTTTGAGGAACAAATCAGATGAAAGAAATCAGTTTTGAATTAGCATACATAAGATTTTGTTATAAAAATGCTTCCACATTGTCTTCATTTCTTTGAAAAGTAATACCATACAACTGCATTCATTTCTTCTAAAAGTGATACTATACAATTGCATATCAAGAGACACTTCAGGATTATTGAATTCAAATTATTCCAGAGTGGCTTTTGCAGAATAATTGGATTCTATTATAGTCTTGCACATTTCCCAAATGTGTTGGGATGATAAAGGCAGAAGAGCCTTTTCCTGCTCCAGGCCGTTTTTGAGGGAAAAACAATTGTATTTGAGTTCCACATCTTCAACCACTGTTCAACCACTGTTCCATGTGGAGTCTTGTAACAATAAAACAGGGATGGAGTGAAGAAACATGATAGGAAGCCCCACAAGCTTGGTGAGCCGTCTTTGTATGTTGTCCTGGAATAGTTATGGCTAACCTTTTCAGCACTGAGTGCCCAAAGTGTGCAAACTCCCAAAGTGCAATGCATGTGCATTCCCCATGCATGTGCCATATGTCACTGCACATGCACCCTGTGCCTCTTGCACCCTGCCCCCCTGCATGCATGGCTGAGACCAGAAGACTATCTAGCTGGTGGGAGATGCACACGCATGCACAGCAGAGCTGTTTTGGGGTGACGGCTCGCATGCCTGCAAAGAGAGCTCTGCATGTCACCTCTGGTACCCATGCCATAGGCTCGCCATCATGGTCCTAGAAGACTTGACACCAAATCAGAAGCTGAAAAACAATCTATACATCTCCTGACTGTTCCAGTCCTCAGTTTAAGCATTGCTGCATGAAGCATTTGAAATTAGAAGAAATATTGTAGTAGGTCCTGATTCATCACTTACTTCAGGGCTGTCAAACTCCAGGCCCACAAGCTGGATACCTCATGCACTGGCCATACCCACGCCTGGTTTAGTAAAGGGGGAGAAAGTTTCAATATGTCATGTGATGCCACCGTTGACAATGTGAGTTTGACGCCCCTGATTTAGTTCATTCAGGTTTTCACTAATTTTGCCTTTGTGTTCCCAGGTTTGGGCATTGAGATCTTGGAATGCAGACTGAGTTGCCGGTTAACTCATTCCTGAAGTTAAAGGTGAATTTTAAATAGAGCAAATATTTTTAATTTTATTAGGGATTGATTATCCATCATTTAACTAGTTGACCAGTAAATTCATTGCATTCTTTTTTTTAAACAAATTTTATTCAGTTTTTCACATAAAAACAAAAATCTCTTTTTAGTGGACAACATATTTCCAGGTCATCACTACATATTTCCAGCTGTCATTCACTTTTGTATACAAAATATGACAGCAGTTATACATTCATATATGCATACATAATTCTAATATTACGTTTTCCATTTTCCCAAACAATGTTTTTTTGTAAGGAGAGAAATAAATTATTCTAGCCTCTCTTCATTAATCTCAATCAAAACATCTTTTTGCTTTCATCTTCAATTATTTCAAATATAATCTTTAATATTCTATGTTAAAAATTAAAGATAAACAAATGTTTGATGAATAAAAATTAATAATAGTTACCCAATGTCTCTCCTTTCTTTTTAATAATCTATATTAACTGCATAATTTAAGTGGTTCTTTGTATATTCCTTTCCATCACACATTCTTTTTATAATTCTAGAAAAATACAAGTTTTAAACAGTAAAGAAAAAAAACCAAGTATAGGTTACTGCTGTTGGAATGTGACATTCCAGGTGGTTAAAATATACCTTTGTTCCCTCATCTTGATTCCCAATAAAGCCGTTATTTTTTAGAAATGTACAACAATCTAATAATTGGATTCCGCAACATTATGTTCCCCCCTTAATTTTTAATAAAAGTGATCAGTATCTATCCCTCCTTTGAATAATCTATTATTACCAATTTTCTAAATATTTTTAATTTGAAGAATATATTATTGTTACCCTTTGTCACCCGCCAGAATCCTCCTTTTTAATCATCAACCATTATCTCTTGAAAAAATGATTTCTTTTTCAACATTTTACTATGTCCGTATTTTTACCTGTTTCTCACTGCTTCTCCACCCTCTTTTCCCCATATCTTTCTCATCAGCTTTATTATTCCCTCTCTTTCTTGATTATTTCCTTTCCCCGTTCTGCTCGGGTCTTTCTGCCTTCCCAACTTCACATATACTCCCTTTTTTGATGCCTTTTTAAATCTTCAACTTTTAAACCTTCTCTTTTTCCCACTTCGTTTGAGTGTTCTTTGTGTTAAATTGTCTATTTTAAAAATGTCTTCTCTTGAATTGAGTCCTCTCCTCCGCTGAAGCTTCTTCTTCTTGTTCTTTCAATCGGCCATTTCCATTTTTTCTTAACACAAGAACAAAGTTGATTCGCCTCTTTTCCTGTAGTAATTCTCTCATATTTTTAAGTTCCATTTTTAATTCCAAAAGATTCATCATTACACACTCTCTAATTTATGATCGTTAAAGTTCACACAAAAAAAACACTTTTACTTTCCTTCTTCTTCCTTCAATTTTTCTTAGAATTCTCAATTATTCCAAGCGAAGGTCTACACCAAAAACATCAATACAATTCACAAGTCAGTCTTTCCTTGCTTTTGTCATTATATTGTATCAGCTTTTACTTTCTAAATTCTTATTTTTCAATATTTCTTTATGTTATATCAACCTTATATCAACACAAGTTCATTCAGAAACAGTATGCTTCCCTTTGTTTGAGCCCAAGTTTTTGTCAAAGTGACACTCTTCCATTATACAAAAGTCTTCACCTTTTTCCCTTACTTTTTATTTTAGGTTTTTTGAACCTCAATATTTTCCAGCACAATCCAGTCTCCAATTTGTAAATGTTATCATTAATTTATTTTTGACAATCTTAAGTTCAGCTTTGTTGTTAAAGCCTGTTTATGCCAAAAATATTTTAGTCCAATTTAATTAAAGTCTTTAGTTCGGCTCTTCCTTTCCTGGTTCGAAGCCTCCGCTTAGCTTCAAAAATATTATTCGATTTTTTTTTTCTTCGTCCCTTTGTAATTTTGGCCACTCACTTTACTTTTCTTAAAAATTCAATATTACCTATATTCCGGGCGTACTTTGTGTTTGTTGTGTCACCCAGTTTGTCCCGGTTCAGATGTTATCCACCTCTTTTTCCCTCCTTCACGATTCTTAGGTCCAAAGCTGAGTCCTCCTCTTCGCGCCCAGCACGGGTGGCCATTTTAGACACGCTGCAGTCGTCTTTCAGGGGGAAAAGACCAAGCCCAGGAGGTAGAGGCGCGCTCCCCTCAACTGGCTTGCGGCTTTCTCCTTAATCCACCCCCCCTCCAAGGCAGCTTCAACCCTAATCACGATGATTGTGGCTCTTCCAACGAAAGAGCATGGACTATAGCCACAGAGAGTCATGATCTTATGGTTGTCAGCAAGGAGGGCTCAACCCGGAAGCCAATTCATTGCATTCTGTTTACAAACAAGAGTCCAAAAATTTGTTAGCATTCATACTTCCAAATTCCGTATCTATTTTCAAAATCTGCGGCACCCTTCTCTTTTTCTCACTACTTCATCTCTACAAACTTTATCCTATTTGTCTTCTTTAACACATATTTAAAAAAAAAAAAAAGTTTAATTTCTTCTTGTCCTGGCTAATAAAAGCCTCATCTTGCTTTCATTCAGAGATCCCAGCCAAACTGCGGAAGCTTCTAATTCAGACCTGGGGCATATTTATGGCCTCTGGGCAATGTATCCAGGCCTTTTGATAGTCTTCTGTCCAGCCGAGCAGGTAGGGGGAGGGCATGGTAGTGAAGGGTAGAGAGGGTTACAGAGACACAACAGAATTGCTCGCAAGTATAGGGCCATGGGCGAAGGAGGCGTTATGGTTGGCCCTCCGCATTCGCCCCATCAGCATGATTCTCATGTGGCCTCTTTGGGAAAGTTAATTGCCCACCACCTGCTTCTAATTCAATTCCAATGTCAAACAGTCTTCCAGCCTTACATACCTACTATTTATGCCCAATTTTTTTTAAATCTAAGCTATTTATGTGGCATAGAAGTCAGATTTTCTCCGTAAGAAAACAAGTGGGATAGCTGATGCGTAAATTATATTGTATGTAAAAATAATGCATTATTGCTTATTAAAGTTGCTATTAAAATAATGATAAATAGCATCTCATTCTGAATAACATAAATTACTAGAATTAGCTGTAAATGATTATAGAAATCATTTGAAAGAAATTGAAAAAGAGATTTAGGAGGTTTCTTGACAGCGACAGGGACGGGGGGGGGGGGGTGAATCCTAGAATTCACCATGGAATAGAGCATAGTTATTGACTGTTTATATAAGTTGTGAATTAAATTTAATAAAGTAGTTCACTGCGTACAGCAGCTGAGCTTCATTTAGTGGAAAATAATCAAGCTAGAGCAACAAAAATAGCTGGAAGTTGCAGGTTTATATATAAGGTAGATGAGTTTAAATATGTATGCGATAGTGTTTTTCTGCCATTAGCTAAATATATTAAGAATGGCCAATGAATTGTTGAACAATAGTAAGTAGTATTATTTTGCGTCGATAATTAGGAAGAAAAATGTCTGAAATGTCAGAAAAAGTTTCACACATAGCACTTTCTATACAAAAATAATTTTCCCAAGAGATAAGGTTCAGGTTTGAAATCTGAAAGTTAAATGAAATTAAAAGGTAAGAGAAGAAAACTACTTTAGGCATGCTCTGCAAGAGAATACAATGGTATTGACAAAACAATTTGCTGTATTATTAGATTTTCACAATACTGATCAATGTAAGTACAGTAGTTTATAGTTTGAATCACCCAATGAAGGCTGAGGAAAACCCTTAACTAGTTTACTGAGGTTTTTTATCTTTTTATGAATTATACTTTCATTCATTTGGCAAAATATACATTTTAAGGAGACTCTAGGATGTTGCAACTAGGCTAGAAAAGAACCATTTATGATTCCCTCAGGCTTGTCATTGGTTTATACATAACACAAAACTACCATAGCTGTCAACAGGAGGAAGAAAATCTCTTGTTTTCATCATGATAGCATCATTGTATACTATGTCATCCTTTCTTACAAAGTCAAATTGATACAAAATTTATGTAAACTATTGTCTTTAATCAAATTTAGTTGATCTAATTATTAGTGATTAGTTGTTAATATTCTAATTTACGAGTAGAGCTCAGTAATAACTTCTTCCTTGCCTTGGATTTATATGTTGCAGTATAGTGGGCAAATGTGACCAATTGGCTAATACTTATTAAAATCATGCTTAAATCTTTCGTGATAAGGAAAGAACCATCACCATACCTCTCCCTTAACCTCTCTATATATTGAGACTAAGGTGTGTGTGTTTAAAAATATATCAAAATAAGTTCTTTTTTTTATTCTATGCAAAAAAACATTTTATTTGAAATGCATATTAAAACATGACAATCTATCTATCTATCCTATCTATCTATCTATCTATCTATTATCGATCTATCTAATCTATATATGTCTTAAGCTTTTCATCTGGTACTTACATTGTAATGCTATTCAGCTTGCTCTCGGTTAGGGTGCCGTGGTTGGGGGTGTGCTTTGAGTGCGAGTATCAGAGAGGATCTTTGTGCCCAGTGTTTGGCCTGCCTAGAAAAACAGATTCCCCTCTGATACCTTCCGCTCAAACCACACCCTCAACCAAAAAAATCGTCCACACCACAAGCCCAAGCAAACACCTGCGGCACAAACAGACCCCTGATACCTCCAGCTCAAAGGGTTCAAAAAATACCGTCCACCTCACACCCCAACCAAGCATCCAGATGAATCCTACTTTCTAACAAATGTAAGCCATCCATTATACTCGGAGCCCAAGCTACACTAAAAGCCTTCCAATATAGGAAACACAAATGTTGCCAGCGCCAATCAAGACACCAAAAAGCCACAAAAGAGACAGAAGATATTAGAAGCACCAATCAAGCCAGAAACACAGGAAAACTCAAGACAATAAACAAGACCAAGGACTCCCAACCAATTCAGGCATGAAGAAAAAACCATTCTTATCGCACAGCAATAGGCCAGCCCAAATTTAAACATTGAAACAACTGTAAGATTCTGACTCACAGACGAAGACAATCACAGAACCTGATGATGGCAGAGAGATTCTGCTGAACGTTGCTACAACTTTAAAAGCCAGCAACTACAATGACGTGGTAAAATACCCTAGCAAAGCTTAACAGCATACATTTAATACCCCACGAAACTTAGCAAACAAAACATACAATACAATCATATATATATGTATAGTATCGATATATTATATATATATATATATATATATAGTAATAGTGTGTGTGTGTTGTGGTGTGTGTGTGTGTGATGTGTGTGTGTGTGTGTGCTGTGCCATGTGTGTGCTTTTGCTGTTCAGCTTCCTTCGGGGTATTATCCACCATTGTAGTGCTTTCAAAGTTGTAGCAATGTTTTCAGCAAAATCTCATCGCCGATCATCAGGCTCTGTGTGGATGTGGGTCTCATAGTCGGTTCAAAATTCGAGGGCTGGCCTATTCTGATTGGCTGGAGTCTTTTGGTCTGTGTTCACTGGACTTGGAGACGTTGATATGATTGGTGTTACTTGTTTCTTCTGTCTGTTTTGTGGCTTTGATTGGCTACAACACTCTGTTTCCTGTGTTAGAGGCTTTCAGTTGCAGCTTGGCTTCACGTGAAAGGACGGCTCTGCTATCCATTAGGAAGCCAGGTTTCACCTGGGTGGCCTGGTTGGGGGTGTTTGAGTTGGAGGCATCAAGAGGGCAGTAACTTGTTTGCTCAGGTGTTTGCGCTGGTTTGTGGTGTGGAGATCTTTCCTATTTGAGAGTGCAGGCTTCCAAATTGAATTGACAGTTGCTGAATGCATCTCTTCTATTCATGCTTTTCAGGTCTTTTTTCAATCTCTATAGTTTCTCTGATTGATTCTGTGTTGCGTGGTTTTCTTAGTAGTGGCTAGGTGTTAGTTGCCAATTGAAGTTATGGATTGTGGACCTGTGGTTTCATGTGTTGGGACTTAGTGAGGAGGGTGTTCCAGCTTTTTACTGCATTTTGTGTTCATCTAGGCGGGTTACTTATTCTTCTTATGGTCTGTCCAACGTATATGCCTTGGTTTTCCAGGTCAATTTTAGTTCTTTGGGTTTCTAAAGGATGGCTGCTATTTTTTTCCTTTTTGAGAGGGCAGTCTTGATGTGATGCCTGCTGTAGATCTTACTGATTTTATCTGTAGTACCTCTTATGTTAGGCAAGACAGCTGTTCGCATAGGTCTGTTGATCTTCCAGGTCTCTGTTTTATGTCTTGGCTGTGTTTTGTGGATCAAGTTGGTGATGTTGTTCTTTGTGGAAAGCCATTGGCTGTCAATACTTAAGTCAGGGCATAGTTCAGTCTTTATATGTGTTCTTGTCTGCCAGGCGTTTGGTTCTGTGCTTTGTAATTAGTGTTTTTAGCACGAATTTATCTGTGCTGGGTGTGGTGGGATTTGGCATTGAGAGGGTAGCGGTTGGATGTGTGTTTTCTTCTGGTATATGGTGTGTCCCAGTGTGCCCTTGTTCCTTTGTAATTAGTACATCTAGGAGATAGTATGTTGTTTTATTTTCTCCGTTTCCATGGTGAACTTAATTTTGGGGTGTGTGCTGTTTAGGTGTGTTAGGAAATTGTTTAGGTTTTCTTTTCCATGGGGCCAAATTACAAATTTATTTAATATAAAAATTATACACACACACACATACACATTTATTTAATTATAACAAAAATTTAAATGTTTAATGAAAACAAAATAAAACATTCTGGGCTGGAAACCTCCCCCCACCTGCACCTTCGAAAGAGACAGAAGAGCCTTTCAGATGCCAGGTGGGGGGAGGTGGCTCTTCCAGCCTCCCCTGGAAATAAGCAAGGAAAGGTGTCCCTGGGGGCACTTCGCTCACTTTAGCATTTAGCTGCCAAACCCAGCCACAGCCAGTGATTATTTGGGGGTGGGGGAGGGGAGAGAGAGAGAGAGAGAAAGCATCTTGAGCATTACCAGGGAAGGAAAGGAGGTGAAACAAAACTCACTCTTTCACCGAGACCTACAAACCACCAATCTATTGCGTTCCAGGAGATCTTAAAAACCACCAAATGCTCCCGCTTGCAGTTCCCATGCCTCCTGGCTCAGGTCCCTGAGATGCATGCTCCCATACATGGCAGCGGCAATAACAGTCCCCTCCCCCACTGCCCTCTGTCAGCTCTCCCCATCAGTACTCTAGCTTTGAATTGCTCCTGGCTCTCTCTTTTTCCTCCTCTCCCCTGCGCCCACGTCCAGGCAGGAAAGGAAAGGGAGACAGAGCCATGCACAGCTCTCCACTTTTCCAGCCTTCACTGCCTCTCCCAACATTGAAGCCTCAGAAACACAGGCAAAGCTGCCACAGCGGTAGCACCGTGAGTTGCTTGCTTCTCCACTACTGCCTCCTCCTCCTCCAGCACCTCCTTCCCTGGGTATGGAGTTTCTTAACTAACCGAGCATGCTAAGGCAACTCAGGATGCTACTGCTGTGGCGGCTTTGCCTGCGTCTCCGAGGCTTCGATGTTGGGAGATGCAGCAAGGGCTAGAAGAGTGGAGAGCTTCACATTACTCTATCTCCCTTTCCTTGCCTGCCTGCACATGGGGGGGAAGGGGAATGAAAGAGAGGCAGGAGCAATTCAAAGCTAGAGAACTTATGGGGAGAGCTAACAGTGGGAACAGTGGGTGGGGACTGTTGTTGCTGCCTGCGCTGCCACATATGGGAGCTGGTTGGCACGTGCATCTCAGGGACCTGACTCCAGGATCCCTTGAAGAGCCAGGAAGTAAGAGAACTGTGTGGCCCAGATTAATCGCTTTTGGGGGCCATTTCTTCTGTAGCCCACCAAAAATTTTCCATGGCTCGCCAGTGGGCCGCAGCCCACCAGTTGGTGACCGCTGCTCTAAACTAACATTTACACCTAAGAGAATGTCACCATGCAGAACTATTACCACTGCAACAGAAGCTAAAAATATTAACTTGCCTCCAGAAAGTTGGAGGAAGGAAGGAAGGAAGGAAGGAAGGAAGGAAGGAAGGAAGGAAGGAAGGAAGGAAGGAAGGAAGGAAGGAAGGAAGGAAGGAAGGGTATTTGCCCATTACTTACACTCCAGATTCCCAAAATATATATTTATATAGTATATGTATGCAGTCACCTACTTTGGAGGATGTGTTATGAGTATCAATGCCATAGTTGGCCACACTTTATGTACATATGTTTCATATGCTTGGTTATTTGTTTGTAAAATTTATTAGCCACCCATCTTACGACAGGATAAGTCTGGATCTAAATCTGAAGCACTGAGCACTGCAAGGCTACCTCATGTCAAGTCCAAATTTGGTTTCAATATTTTTTCTAAATAAATAAATCGTTCACACAATCTGATCCAAATATGGCAGCATTCATATGTGAAAAAGGCCTCCCTATGCAAATATGTTCACGATGAGAAATGGTATCCCTAATTGGATTCCATTTCAAGAGAGTCAGGTGTGGGTATGATATCATAATGCAACAGAAACAATTCCTATAACTTTCCAATTACTTTCTCCCTCTAATTAAAAAAAAAACCTTTAGGAATGAAATAGAATTCAGTATTTGAAGCCTAATTCTAGTCACCACAAATTGTTTCTGGAGAGCTTTGTTGTGGAATACATTTTTGTTTTGATACACATCTTTGGGAAATGTGTACTGCGTGTCTGAGTAAGAGAGGGCTTTCAGAGCCACACAGCAGACTCAAGCCATTGCTATGGAAACACAGCTTGACAGCTTAAATCTCTGGTTGCTTCCTACATGATTCAGAAAATAAAATTAACAAGCAAACAAATCAAGGCACACTTACTCCAGGGGAAATTAGGAGAGAAATTAAAACACTGTCCTATTGTGAGCATTAATAGGTCTCAGCTGGGAAAGTCCAAATAGAAGATTTGACACTAATATAATAGCTGTCAGGGAGTCTCTGTCTGTCTGTCTGTTTGTCTCTCTCTCTCTCTCTCACCCACTCCCTCTCCTTCTCCCTCCCTCTCCTCCCTCCTTCCCTCCCCTCCCTCCTCTCTTTACCTCCCAAAAATGCTTGGGTCAGATCTTCTTGATGCAGAAATAGCCAGGCTGCCATCAGGGATATTTCAGAAAGCAAACATTCTGCTTCTCTGGATATATGTACGATTTCTGAAGCTCCTGGTTTCACAGGTATGCATGTCCCTCAGGATTACATCTGGAACAATTAACCTTTTATGGTATTCAAAAATCCAATTCAATTTACTGAATGCAAAACTATATAATAATGGACACAGATTGGTTTCAGTGATCATCAGTGAGCCCTGGTGGTGCAGTGGTTAAAGTGCAGTAATTGCAGGCAAACTGCCCACAGCCTGGAGTTTGATCCTGATGGGCTCAAGGTTGACTCAGCCTTCCATCCTTATGTGGTCAGTAAAATGAGGATCCAGATTGTTGAGGGGAATATACTGACTCTGTAAACAACTTCCCCTACACTTACTCTGTAAGTGCTGTAAACCACAATTGGGAGGATATATAAGCCTAAAGTGCTATTGTTATTGCTATATCAGCCTTCCATAACTCACTGTCTTTTAGATTAAGTGGGGCACATGCTAGCTGGAAATCATAAAGAGGGCTAATGGAGAAACATCTGCAAGGAAGCCAAGGAAGGAGAGAACAAAACAAGCATGGAGCCCTTGTCACAAATTGCCCTTTGCAAGCCTGCTGTCAGTGAAGCTGAGCACCAGTGAGGGCTGGCTTTTTGCCTATATTTGTCCAGCTGTTGGGTGAAAAATGTCCTCCTCCCTCTGGCCCGTCTGTTTTCATCCCAACAGCCAATAGCCGGACAAACAGAGGCAAAAAACCAGCCCTCTCTGCTTCTCTCGTCTCCATGGGTTTGGCGCTTGCTCACCTGGCTGTCCTATCCACATTGTAAATTACTAGATAGGTCATCACTAAGGTGCCAGGCCATTGCTAATGTGCTAGGGCCTTTCCGCCACTAGCCGCCAGCCTGCTGAGGCTATAGGGTCTTCCTCCTGGAGCTGCTCTCTGGCTGGCAGCCACTACCACTGCAGCTTCCAGAGGTCACCATGGGCATGGAGCTGCTTCCACTACTTCCCTGTGGCAGGAGAGTGTGAGGCCAGGTGTACGAGTGAGGCAGCCATTCCAGGAGGGGCCCACCTTTTGCAGCATCTCACAGCTCTCCAGGGGGGTGGGGGTAGGAAAGGGAGAGAGAGGCCAACTGATTGGGAAAGAAAAGCAAGAGGAGGAGGGTGAGGAGGCCAGGCTACCGCATGCTTCAGGTGAGCAGTGGAGGCTGGCAAGTGAGTGAGGGAGCCAGCTGAGCCATGGGCATGGCTCTAGGTGAGTGGCAAGATAAGGAGTGGATAGGTGGGTGGGATGGGGTGGGGCCAGTCACTGGTGGGATCAGACAGTTCTCCAAACTGTGCAAAAAGTTCACAATCAGTTCACTTGAACTAGTGTGAACTGGCTGAATCTCACCTCTGTCCCTTCCTCCTTCATTTGGAATATATATATTGATTCAGAACCAAGTAACATCTCTATTATTTAAAAACAAACTACTTTGCAAACAATCTGGTTGCCATTTCTTCATTTAGGGGACCCTAACCCTAGAATAAAATTTCCTTAGAAGATGTGTGGAAAAGATGTGTGATTCTCCAGAGTACTGCCAAGGGATGTAAAACATATGTACAACTGTGTGAAAAAGTCCTGCAAGCTTTACGGTTTACAGTTTATGACATTTTTTGGATAGGTCATCGATTTTATGATGTTTTATGCTAACTGCTATGCAAATATTGTTATATTTAAATAAATACTGGTGGTTTTTAATTTGGTGCCATTTGGATGGGGATTTGATACCATTTGGATGGGGATTGTGAATTTTCTTGAATGCTTACAATGCATGCTTACAATGACTATGAAAACAGATTAACTGATGCATACCCAATGGCATACGTGTTGCAATTACTAAGGCCAATGCTAGTATTTTATTAACATTGTTATTGTTTGTGGCCTTGAAAAGGACTGTTTAGGTGACCAAACATGGCATTAATATGAAATTGGTCAGCCTTTATTGCTTATCACCAGGCGGCATCGCTTCGGCATAGACTATAGAAGTCTTTGCATGTGATCTTTGGTGACAATGTGGTGCCAGGCTGCAATAATGGATTCAATCTGCTCCTGCTTGGTCTTCGGAAGCTTCTTGCTTATTTCATAACCAAGTTTGGCCCACAAGTTCTCAATTGGGTTCAAATCTGGGCTCTGAGCTGGCCAATCCAGGAGTTGAACATCATGCTTCTTCATCCACTGCTGGACGGACTTGGCTCAATGACAAGGAGTGTTGTCATCCTGGAAGTAAAAGTTCTTCCCTACAAGGAAGCATGGTCTTTTCCAGGACTTCAACATACTGCTTGGAATTCATGATTCCCTGCACAATTTGTATCTGACCAATACCAGAAGCAGCGATATAGCCCCAGATCATCACGTGCAATGGATGCTTCACAGATAGATTCAGGCAGTACAGCCTAAATTTTTCAGCTGGAAATCTTCTGACATACTTATTGCATTGATTACCAGTCAAGTAGAAATTGCTCTCATCACTGAAGATGATTTTAGCCCACTGTTCATTGGTCCACTTGGCATACTTCTTGGCCCACGTACATCCACAAGAGCAGTGAGCGTCTGTGAGCAAAGGTTTACTTCAAGCTCTGCAGTCTTTGAGCCCTCTGGCAAGCAGTCTGCAACACACTGTGCTTGTGCACCATTTTACATTACATGTTTCACCCCAAATTCTTATAATAGGTGACGTGAGCTTCCTGTCAGCCATCAAAATGCATTGCAGAGCCCGATCTTACTGTTTTGTCGACTTTCTTGGTCTTTCAGAGAGGAGCCTGTCAACAACTGAAACAGTTATTTGGTATTTTTCAACCACTCTGCTCACTGTGGTGTGATGGCATTTCACTCTCTTGGCTATTTCTGTACAGGAGTAACCCTCTTCATGAAGCACAATGATGCGATGCCACTGCTCAGTACTGGTGAAAGCAAAGGCCTTCATCCTTGACTGCAGCCAGAGCTAAATTAAATTGCTCAGTGCTGATTGGCTACTTTCGATCCTAACATTCTCAAAAATGCAAGTTGTGTTTGTTTTAGCACATAAATTCACTCAAAACCTTTAAAAGACTTTGGTTATATTAATAAAAATTATGCATCTCAATCCGACTACAGAAATTTTTATCAAAGTACTAATTTTGTGTGGTTTCTATGAGTGAAGAGTTGATTAAACATGTAAATACAGCTTAAAACTGAAAGCGTGCAGGACTTTTTCACACAGCTGTGTTTTATTACATTATTACAGTCAGATTCAGTCATACAATAATGAAATAATAAGAGACCATCATTTCTAAGCAAACATAGGAAAAAGACAAATGCATACTCTACTGCAGATTATTAAAATGTGGAAAGGGGAGAAACTGTCCAAACTTACCATGTACAACATTATGGTTTCTTGAATGTATTATTAAAGTACCATTTACTTTTGTGAGATGGGAACTGAAATTGAACCCATCAATTGCAGGAAAACCATGTAGTTATCCATGCATGACATAGTATTCTTTTTTTTTCTATTACATTCTGATTATGGATGCCTCATTTGCATAATCACTATTCTGTTAGAACTCAGAATAATCTCTATGAACTTTCTCAATGGTTTGGCTCTCTTCTGTTCTTGGAATATTAAGTTGTTCTCAAAACACCTCCAGAAGACATAAAAGGTAGATGAAAAGAAGAAAGCGCACCATCTTGAAAGAGAATCAGAGTGACTGAGAAAAGTGAATCAACGCCATTCACTTGAGAAGAAAAGTTCTTCTCCTTTTTAAAAGGATATGGTTTCATCAACCCATTATAATCATGCTATCAGGAACAGCTCAGAATAATGATACATACATTTATATTTAATGCTGCATAACAGATTTTTTTTCTTACTATGTAAGCCTTTGGACAATTGTTGGACCAAAGGTTCTGATACTGTTTTAAATTAATAAATGATATGGAGATGATCAAGAATGCAACCTTGAAAGACAACAAGGTGAGATTAAATTGACAATGCCCCAAATTACAGCCTTCTAGGCTCTGTGTAGTCAGTCCCTCTTTTTCAATTTAAAGTGTCCTTCCTGTCTCTCTATATATATTGATCTGGAAATGCCTGGGGATGACTAGCAGAAAGGATCCATTGGATCTAGCAAAAATTTAAGAAAATCATTGGACTAAGTCCCCTTCCAAATTCAGCTAGGAACATTTTGACTCCCTATATATATCATGCAAACTCAATTGTGGCTCCTAAGCTGTCAGAAACTGTGTATGTTTGTATTCTTCCATTAGTCCAACTTTAACTCAATTGAGATTTTATAGTAAATGTCATTAAAAAATTTAAAAAATGTAAAAAAAATAGTTGTTTTTTCTTGTTCATCAAATATTTTGCCTCTTGAGTATTTGTTGCATTAACAAATTTTCCATCTGAATATTATATTCCATCTGAAGTAATTCCATTTCTGGAACAGTAGCATACAATTGAATTGTCTCACTTTAGCAGATTATATTTGCCTTTCTAGATTTCTCTAAAATAGATATAGAAATCTACTGCATAATAATAATATATGAAGAAGTTTATTTCCGTGATACTTCTACTACTCTTTGTAGCCTGGTCTGACACACCCATGTGAAAAATTCAGCATATTACAGAGACAGAAGAATTCTGTCTGAACTATATATCTAAATACAATAGTCTTCCAATTGTGTCTCTGAGAGAAGAAGCATCTTTATTAGGATGCTTTGATAGGACTCAAGATTTATTATAAATTATTTTTATTTCAAGCATGTAAAAGTTCAATTTTAATCACTAACCATAGAATGAGGAGGTACTTCTTCTCCAGTTGTGTCCATAAATGTCAAGTCTCACAAGAGGCTTTTATTCGGTGGCAGAGGAAATTATTTTCAAACTCTTTTTATATCCATGAATGGGAAAAAAATAATGGTTTAAATCTGAGGGTTTTTTTAAAACTCAGGGTTTCAAACCAAGTTAAGGTATTATAAGATTTTCTCAGAAAAATCAAGGGTTTGTTTTTTTAAAAAAAGTAACATGAAATCTGACTTTAAATTATAAAAAGCATTTTTTAAAAAAGCATTCGTCTCACCGAATGAGAAGATAAAGGAATTTATATTCCAAACTTCAGACACAACATAACCTGTTTACAAATTTGTCTTAAATCAACTAAAATAGTCTCTGTGTACCAAATACAAATTTGTCTTAAATCAACTAAAATAGTCTCTGTATACCAAATACAGCAAATGAAAAGGTCAGATGTGTCACATTCATGCACAGACATTCATCTTAATGCTCTTTCTCATTTATAAGTAGGTGCCTCACTTATAAAGAGGCTCTCTAAATTGTCTCTTTGGTCCAGGGGTGGGATTCTACCAGTTTTGTCCACCTCTGTAGAACCGGTAGCTCTGAAGAACAGAAGACAGAGAGCGTACAAAGAACCAGTTCTGTGTCTGCTGCTGTTTTGGCCCATCCACCTGCCCGAGCTTTTTCCTGACCATTGTTTCCTGCTTTTTCAATCACAGCTGCTTTGCGCGACACAGCTGTGGTTGAAAAAGCAGGAAAAAAGTGCTTTTTCAACCACTGCACACCCGCACTCAGCACTGCTCAGCTGTCCAGGCAGCTAGCTAATGACGATATACACAGACGCACATCAGGCATAAAATCCGGTCGGATCCCACCCCTGCTTTGGTCCATTTGTTAAATTAAACAGGCAATGTTATAACTGCTGTTTAATTATGGTTCAAATATTAGTTTGTGGGCTAAATATTAGTTGTGTGGGCTAACTTGCAAAACCTATTCTGCATTGGTTCATCCATTAAAATGGGTCTTTAAACACAATTCATCCAGAACACAAGATAAATCACAAACTTGAGATTTTTTTCTAGATTCACATACACTTTCTTAATTTCCTTCAAATTAGTAATTGAGAGGATAGTTACCTTTCCTGACAGTTATTATTATATTTAGTTAAAAAATATCAAAGAAACTAATACAAGCAGTCCTAGACTTAGACCACAATTGAGCCCAACATTTCTGTTGTTAAGTGAGGTTTGCCCCATTTTACATTTCTTGCCACATTTGTTAAGTGAATCGCTATGGTTGTTAAGTTAGTAAGCTGGTTGTTAAGTGAATCTGGTTTCCCCATTGACTTTGTTTGCCAGAAAGTCACAAAAGGTGATTGTATGACCCTGGAACATTGCAACTGTCATGAATAGGAGTTAGTTGCCAAGCAGCTGACATTTGATCACATGACCATGCCGCAAAAGTTATAACTGAAAAACGGTTGTAAGTTTACTTTGTTTTCACTGCAGTTGTAACTTTGCACAGTCACTAAATTATAAGTCAAGGACTACCTATATAATCATCAATTAAAATGAGTACATATGAATCCCTATATGAAACAACATGACATTCTGAAAAAGTATAGATGGAATAATAACTATAGTAAATACAGTGATGGTACATATGTTTTCTACAGTCCCCAACAAGAAGTTCCAGGAAGAAAACCAGAAAGCTTGGTCCTGATCCACTGTAAATAAAAATAAGTACAAATGTTTTTATTCCAGACAGACTATCCTGCTTTTTTAATGAATTGGCCAACTGTGAACATACAACAATGCTTTGAAATTGAATTGGTACATTGGTGCAGCTATTCAAGCATTTCTGTCCCCCATCTGTTGTCTTATGTGGATTTAGAATGAAAATTTATAAAGATTGCCAGGTTTTAATGAACTACTCATTTCTCCCACGACTAGGCTTATATATGTCTACATCTGTATTTTTCACCACAGCTGAAAATCATTGCCTATTATGAGGTCATGTGTGTGGTTCCTAGCACAGTCTTTCTACTTCTAGCATGCTTGCTCAAAGCAAAACAAGAGAAAGCTTCATGTGTAAATTTTATTGGCTCCTAATAACCTCATTTCAACATATTTTAATATGTTGTCAATAATTTAATGAAAAATAAAAAAAATACTAATTAAGCAATAGGTAGGTTTTAGTGTGCTATGTAAGGCTGTGGAGAGCATTTGAAAGAAGCACTTCACAAAGTAGGTTAGCTTGAGTAAAATACTCCTTAAAGTCAACTGCCTCCTTTGGATGATTCACACCACAATGTGAAATGCACATTTTAAAATACATACAACAACTGTATTTGCTGGTTATCCCAGGAGTTTAAATACAGCTGTGACCTGAAAGCTGAGGACATAGATGCTTTAATGCATCAGAAAGGTTTATTCCTCTCTGTGAGGTGATGTCCCAACCAAGACCCTCTTTCAAATTCTTTCCATGGCCCTTATACTATAATATGACAATTCATGACAATGCACAGAGCATCTGTTGTTCATGAGGTTTCTTTTAATTGCAGCATGGCAGACTACAGATGTTGGGCCTGCTGACAATAATTAGCATTGCCATTGTATAATTCTGCACTTTCCAGCTGGGATTTGGCATCTTTGAAGGATTTGTTTGTTACCAAATGCTATTGTTTAAAACACATGCACAATCTTCTGTGGTCCAATGTCATTCTGACAAAGCTGATTCTTTCCTTTTTTCTATGGAATTGGTTGAAATGACCTGACTGTCACTGATGCTTCATTGCAAGAATGAGCTAGAGAAAATAATGGGCTATTGAAATGAATATGTTGAGTTAATTATTCAGGGGTGAAGGGTCCAGGTGCTGTGGAGGTGGCTGGTGCCCCAGAAGAGCCCCAGAAGAGCGAGCCTGTGCTGCAGAAGCCCCAGCAGAACCAGAGTGAGGGCCAGGGGGCAGGATGGTAGCCCGCCTGTCCCTCTTGCAAGGGCTGGCAGCAGATGGCTGAGGCTTGCTGTGCTTCAGCATGGTTGTGGGGTTGCTGGCTGGCAGGGAGGCTGGCAGGAACCAAGCTGGCAGGAAGGCTGGCAGCGAGGCAGGCACCAAGGCTGGCAAGCAGGCAGGCACCAAGGCTGGCAGGCAGGCAGGCACCAGGGCTGGCAGGAAGGCTGGCAGGAAGGCTGGCAGACAGGCAGGCACCAAGGCTGGCAGGAAGGCTGGCAGACAGGCAGGCACCAAGGCTGGCAGGCAGACTGGCTGGCAGCAAGGCTGGCAGGTAGGCAGACAGCAAGGCTGGCAGGGAGCTGGCAGCAAGGCTGGCAGCAAAGCTTGCAGGCAGACATGCAGGCAGGGCAGGCAAGGCAGTCAATCCGTCCGGCAAGCAGGTCTTTCCTCTGAATGGCAACCTGCTTCCGAGCTGCTTCCGTTATATCCGCGGGGATGATGCAATGCATCCTCCCCGCATGCACAATTAATGCTCGCATCTGCAGGCTTCTGCTGTGCATCCGCTCTGCATCCACTTCATCCGTTCGGTGTCCGTTCTGCATCCGCTGTATCCGTTCCGTGTCCGCTTTGCTGAGGTCCCCCGGAAGCCTAGCGGATGTGCCATCCGCTCCCATCCGCTTCCATCCACTGGGCTTCCATTCTGCATCCGCTTTCCATCCGCCCTGCGTCCTCCCCGCGTCCGTGTTATCCGCTCCGGTTATGCAAATTTTGCCCCTTCTGAGAGCGGATAACAATGGATGGAACATTTTTCTCGTCCGTTGTGTCCGTTTTGCATCTGTTGGGCAGTGTGACAGGTCCTTTAGCATCACTCAACCATAGCAACTTTAACATGCATGGACTTCAATTCCCAGAATGCCTCAGCCAGCTGGTTGGAGTTGGAGTCCACACATCTTAAAATTGCTGAGATTGCAAAATACTGCTCTAAATTTAGCACAATAATGAAGAGGCACTGTTTGACATAAGCTTGCATTTAGTAGGAGAAAGCAGGGCACCAATATCAGACCTGTGCACTACCAAAGGTATGAAGGCAGAATCTGACAGGAAGTCCTAAAGAAACTCTTGCCTCAGGCATCTCAATTGAACTATTCTGTCAGCATCAATCACTCTGGAGAAGCATTAAACCACAAAGTGATTCTATTGCTAATGACACTGTCCTACATCCATTTAAATACAATACTCTATTCTGCCTTTATATTGCAAAATCAGATTGCCTTCAGGTGAATTGACTTAGAAAATTTTTCTTCAAATGTCATCTTCCAGAATAGAAGTTTGGTGATTAAGAAGGACCTAATATGCATTTGTAGGGTGTTGCAAGAGATATTCCACATCCATTATCTTTTGAATTCCCCTCAGCTGAGGCACTATATTTGGAGGGTTATATTTCAAGCCCCATAATTTTTAATCTTGCGTTTTGACTCTTCCTGTAATCTTTGTTATAAATTCACATCTTAACCTTAAGTAGAATATTCATATTGGCATAAGAGAAACTTTCTAGGCTAAATCCCCTCTTAAATCAAATACCCAAATTGGTTCAACTCCAAGGATTTCAATAGGAATTAATAATTAACCATCGTAATTACATTTATCTGATATGGGTAGTATGTGAATTGGAGAGGTAAAGAAAGGGAGGCCATGCCTTAGCACAGTGGTGGCTAACCTTTTTGGGCTCCTCTGCTGATAATTGTATGTGTGCTTGCCTGCTTGTCCTCGCATGCCATCACCCAGAAAGCGATGTGTGGGGGGTCATGCCTCCTGCGCATGTGCACGCAACCTGCACTGTGTGCTTCTGTGCATGCACAAATATCTCCTGTGTGCTGCCGCACCCTTGCACGTGCACGCCAGATACCTGACAATCAGCTGGCAGGCGGGTGATCCGTACGCATGTGCAGTAGGCCTTTTCTGGGCAAGTGCTCGCATGCCGGCAGTAATGGCNTGGCACGTGTGCCAAAAGTTCGCCACCACGGCCTTAGAACAATTCAATGGCAGGCAATACTAAATTTAATCTTTAATGGTGATCTTATCTGATGAAAGATGAAAGCGTTGTGAAATTAGTAGGAAATGGGTCAATGCTATTACCTTTAGAACAGTGGTGTCAAAACTCATGTCATTATATATATATACTGTTCAGCTTCCTTCGGGTATTATCCCATGTCATTGTAGTTGTGCTTTTAAAGTTGTAGCAACGTCAGGCAGAATCTCATCTAAGCCATATCAGGCTTCTGTATTGAGTTTGTTGGTTTCTTTACAGCTCTTCGCGGGTAATTACAATTTGGTGGCTTGTTTAGGCTTCCTTCGGGTATTTATCCCACATGCAGACTCCTCTGATGCCGTCCAACTCAAACACCCCCCACCAGGCCCCAGGTGAAACCCAGATTGGCTAATGAATAGCAGCTTGCTGATTGAATAGCAGCCGTCCTTTTCACACGGAGCAAGCTGCATTGAAAGCTCCAACCAAGACAGAGTGTTGCCAGCGCAATCAAAGCCACAAAACAGACAGAAGAAACCAGAAACACCAATCTCAATCAACTCCAAGTCAATGCAACACAAGACCAGGTTAATCGCCAATTCGCAGAATAGACGCAGCCTGCCAAATTTTGGAAACGAGGAACTAGTGAGACACACTTCCAGTACAGAAGCTTGATGATGGAGATGAGATGCTGCTGAAACGTTGCTACAACTTTAACGAACTACAATGACGTGGGATAATACCTCGAAGGAAGCTAAACAGCATATATATGTTATATATATATATATATATATATAGTATATACTATATATATATATATATTATTATATATATAGTATATATATAGTATGTATATATATTATTTTATATATATATATATAATATATATATAAATATGTATATATATATATATATATATGTATATATATATTATATATATATATATTATTATATATATATAATATATATATATATATATATATCATATATATATTATATATATATATATATATATATATGGCTGTTTAGCTTCCGCTCGGTATTATCCCACGTCAACTGTTAAGTGTTGTTAAAGTTGTAGCCAACGTTTCAGAAGAATCTGCATCTGCCATCATCAGGCTTCGTGTTATGGAAGTGTGTCTTCCAGTTCCTCTGTTTCAACCTTTGAGGGCTGGTCTTATTCTGATTGGCTCACATTAACCTGGGTCTGTGTTCATGTGGACTTGGAGGTGGATTGATTGGTGTTTCTGGTTTCTTTCTGTTGTTTTGTTGGCTTTGATTGGGCTGGCAAACACTCTTGTCTTGTGTTGGAGGCTTTCAGTGCACGGCTTTGGCTTCACTGTTGATAAGGACGGCTGCGCCTATTCATCAGCAAGCTAGGTTTCACCTGGGTGCTGGGGGGGGGGGGTGTTTTTGAAGTTGGAGCATCAGAGGGAGTCTGTCCTGTGCTTCAGGTGTTTGTTTTGTGGTGTGGAGACTCTTTCTATTTGAGAGTGGCAGGTTTTCAAATGATGACAGTCTGCTGGGAATCATCTCTTTCTATCATGCTTTCAGGTCTTTTTTTCAATCTCTATGGCTTCTCTGATGATTCTGTGGCCAACTTTAAAAAGCACTACAACTTTTAAAAGCACTACAATGATGTGGGATAATACCCGAAGGAAGCTGAACAGCACACATGTAAGATATATATCTATCTCAGCAAAATCCCACACACTGACATGTGGTTACAAAGAGTAAACTTCCCAGAAATTAGGGAACTGATGAAAAACAAAGAATGAAGGGCAATTAAGAAAACAAAGTCTCTTCTTTATAACCAGAAAATATCTATTTTTATTACATGTACTCTTCAACTTGTGACTATAATTAAGTCTGAAATTATGGTAGTAAGTCATGATGGTAAGTCAATTTTACAGCCTATTTTGTTGCAATTGTTAAAAATCTAGTTGTTAAGTGAATGCGACAGTATTTAACCAAAGATAGTAGTTGTTAATTAATCCATTTTATTGAGTGTTGTTGCTGGAAATCTGGAACCAGTACCTTTGGGAGGACTGTTGTAATTTTAAATGGTTGCTAAGCAACCAGTTGTGAAGCAAAAACTACCTGTAATGCCCAGAAAGTTGGAAATATTAAAAAGATTTCCTTTAGGAAAGGAAAGCCTATTCTATAGAGGAGCACACAAAAGAGAAGAAACTCTGCCTTTAAAAAAATGTAAATTACAAATGCAAAAAAATATGTTCGATAGAGAGTGCATGGCAAGGAACATTAATGAAAACAATACAAGCTTCTTTAAAAAAAAATGTTTAGTATAGTGGTTAAAGTGTAGGACTGGAAAAGAGAAGACTATCAGTTCTGGTCCACCTTTACGCATGATAGCCAGCTGAGTGACTTTGGTACAATCATTCTCTTTTTCAGCCCAAGTCATCACACACAGTTTTATGGTGAGGAAAATAACAAGAGGGATCATGTTCTATATCATTTTGAGCTATATAAATACAGTATAAAATGAATATGAAATAAATGCATGTGAACCTGAAAACCAACATGAGAAAGCACAAGGAAACTAGGTGACAATGGAGCAAAAGGGTGACAGGAAAAAATTGCAGAGAAAGTGGATAAATTCTTTCATTCTGGTAGAGGGATGCCTTAGCTACAAATCAGGGTTTGTTCCAAAGCGACTCTAAGGAGATCCGGGAAGTTCTTGATCAACCAGCAAAATGTCTGTTCCATGCAAATTGTTACAAATGATGCAAATTGTTACAAAGTGAAAAATGAATATGCATATAGGGCATAAAACTTGATAGCTTTAAGCCCATGTCACACTGCACCAATGGATGGAAAGAGGATGTAAAATGGAGAGAAACACTTGCCACCCGTTGGTTATAATGCGATGCTTCTGGTTCTTGTACTCACTGGTCCGTTTTTATCCTCTCTACTCTGTCCATGATCGTCGACTGAGATTCCATCGCTCAAAAAAGTTTTGAGCTGTTCAAAACTTTTTGATGCGGAAAATGTTATCCATGCCGTCCGTTCTATCTGGCATCTTGCAACGCACACGGGGAAACATCCGTTCTACATCCGTTTGTCATTCCATTACGCATCCGCTATATCGCTAGCCACGCTGTGCATCCGCCCAACTCAACATCCGCTTCAGGGAAAACAGACACAGGGAGGAAGCGAAACGGATGGCGAAAAGTGGACACATAAGTCATTAGTAGCACAGGATGGAGAAAGTATGAAGCGGATGCAGCTCGCATACAAAGCAATTAAACGGAAAAAACATTCGCGAGGGACAGTATCTCGGATATTTAGGGCTGTCTGCAGGATGCTAGAGGATGCAAGGGACAACCGAGTGGAAGAATCTATGATTTCAATAAAAGGGGAGAACTCACCGTGGATTCACTTTCAGTCCAGTAGCACTGCTGTGCGACCTTTCACAGCCTCATCTGGCTCTTGGCTCTCACAGTCAATCCAGTCATCTACACATGGATCCGTAACACACCTCCTTTTGGGTGAGCCACATCGTTCTGCAACAGTGCGAAGCATCTAGCAGCTCTTTCACCCTTTTACGGGAAGAAAAAAGGCGGCCAGAAGTGTCTGGTCCGAAGATGGATCGGGAGAAAAGCAGAGTACGGACTGTACAACAAGCAATGGTGGAGTTGAGGAAACGAAAGACCCTCGCGCATTCCAGAACTTCAATGAGGATAGCTCCAGCCATGGGTTTGATGAAGTTGTGGAGCATGCTGAGACCAGGTGACCAAGCAGAGCACCAACTTTCTGGACCAGCCTGGACCCTGGGCTCAAGGTTGCACTGACTATGGCACAACCTGGGCCTAGGGACCACCACAGGAGCATGCAGTACGCTGGGAGGGTGCCACAACAACACCATCAGCATTGTGGTTCAGAGAAGTGGTGCAGCATCACCTCAGAAGACCGTGGAGGAACATCGTGGAAGCTTGCTTCATACTGCACAATCTCATGCGCACCTGCTTAACCTCAGTGTTGCAGAACAGGCTCGTGGACCTCAAACAAGGCAAGGGGACATGGAGCCTGGTGAAATAGAGGCAGGGCGAAACCTGATAGACACTCTGGATGTGCAAGGCCCCAACAGAGCTCACGTGAAGGAGAGCAG
>BHFT01022886.1:0-20155 GCA_004320025.1 Laticauda laticaudata | reverse complement strand
CTCATTCAACAAGGAGTGCAGCAACTTCAGCAGCATGGGCCACACAGGCATCAATAACTGAAATCTGTCAGGCCATGTCTTGGGCTTCCCCATCACCCTTCATTAGACACTACAAAATTGATGTGTTTGGTTCTGCTGAGGCTTCCCTTGGCAGAAGAGTTCTGCAACGGATCCCAGAGACCAGAAGGAGATTCCAGACCAGACAGAGTCCCTCCCGTAGGACAGGACAGGCTTTGGTATGTCTCACTACTGGATGCTCTTCACAGCTCATAGAAGAAAGGGCGTTGGTACTTACCTGACACGCCCATTCTCTTTGAGCTGTGAAGAACATCCAGCCCCATCCTTTTTTCCGTCTGGTGGGGTCCTGTTTCGGCCAATGAACCTTTTAGAACATGAGGATGAGAGTGCTTATTTCTCTCGTCTTCGCCAAAACTGGGGAACGCCGAGGAGGAGTCACGTGTAGAATGAGGAGCATTCCACAAATCAAGCTCAACCTATGAATGTGGAGTCTGAAGCACCTCCCACTACTGGATGCTCTTCACAGCTCAAAGAGAACAGGCGTGTCAGGTAAGTACCAACGTCCTTTGAAACACAATCACTGAATTTTACCCAGTTCTGATTTAGCAAGACTTGCTGCAATTTGTCTCTTGTCTGTTTCCCCAAGGGTTTACTTGAGGATATAAATTACTCGATCTGTATCCTCCCCAGTTATACAAGGCATTTTTCTCCCTCTGCACCTAAACAAGAAAAATGCATTCCATCACTCACCAGCCGGACAAAGGCTCAACTTTATAAACTTGCATTTGATGGCATTTACTTACAGTTCATATTTATTCTATTTGTTACTTATTTATCTTGCCTTTTCATCTAAAGGTTTATCACTGATGTACATGACTCTATGCCCTTACATTTTAAAACCCCAACTCTCCTGTAATGTAAATGAAATAGATTAAGGTCACCAAACATATTTACTTATTATTTATGCCATTTCTGTATTGCCTCAGTCCAAATGAGCTCTAATAACCTTTGTGGATGGCATATCATCCGATTTAGTGATAGGGGTGTCAAACTCAATTTCATTGAGGGCCGCATCAGGTTGTTTTTTACTTCGGGGGGCTGGGGCGGCATGGCCAGGGTGGGTGTGACCAGGGTGGGCATTGCCAGCTTGATATCACTCATGTTGGGAGCACATGTTTTGGCCTTGGCAGGGCTGGGGGGGATCATCCTGCAGCCCTCTGCCAGTGAAAACAGAGCTCGGAAGGGCCATATGTGGCCCTCCCGGGCTCCGTTTTTAGCCATGACAGCCTCCTTCAGCATCCTGCCAGCAAAAATGGAGTTCAGGAGGGAGCTCTGTTTTCACTGGCAAAGGCATCGTGGGCTGGAGCTTTGCTGTTTCCAGGGAGGCCCCGCAGGTCGGATCTGGCCCACGGGCCTTGAGTTTGACACCGCTGTCCTAATCAAAGCCTGCGGGATTTCCTCCCATGCCCCTTTCATTGTATCATGAAATAGAAAGATTGCTGATAGAATAGAATAGAATAGAATACCTTTATTGTCATTGCATTCCACGAATACAATGAAATTTTAAAAGCTACTCCAGCACAGTTTCCTAAACACCAGATCACAACCATGCTACAGAGTATTTAAAAATTAAAATAATTATAATAAAATTAGGACTAAATCACAAATGCACTGTTTGATTCAAGACAATTACCTGCCTTGAGAAAGAAACTGTTTCTCAATCTATTCATCCTCATTTTAAAGACACCCTATAGTGCCTCCATGATGGTAACATTCGAAATATGAATGACCAGGATGAGAAAGTTCTGTGGAGATTTTTAGTGTTTCCAGAGAGGAGTCTGGTCTTCACAATCTCTCCAAAAAAGAAAGAGAGCAAACCGATGATTTTTTTTGTGCTGTGTTTATAACTTTCTGGAGCATCTTCTATCCACTGCAAGAGCATCCAGCATGCCACACCGTTAACAATATGCCAAAAATGCTCTTGATCTAGACCGGTAAAAAGTAACAAGCAACTTGTACCCAGGCCAGTCTTTTTCAGCAACCTCAGAAAGTACAGGTGCTATTGGGTCTTCTTTGCAGTGTCCATAATATGGGGTTTAACCTAGAGTAGGGGTGTCAAACGGGTGGTCCGCGGGCCAGATGCATTCCGGATAGGCCACCCCCAGCCCAACTCTGTGAAAGGGAAAAAAGTCACAACATCGCGAGTTTGACACCCATGAGCTAGAGGTTGGGGGTTTTTTACCCAGACTTTGAGGGCCAATGGGCAGCCCCACAGAATCTATACCTTCAGTCTTTATATAAGAACAAGGATAACATAGAGGTAGTCCTCGAACACAGGTAGTCCTCAACTTACAACAGTTCATTCACTGACCTTTCAAAATTACAACAGCACTGAAAAAACGACTTATTACTGTTTTTCACACTTACGACCATTGCAGGTCACATGATCAAAATTCAGAAGCTTGGCACCTGGTTCATGTTTAGGACAGTTGCAATGTCCCTGTGTCATGTGATCCCCTTTTCTGAGAAGCATGGTCAATGAGGAAGTCGGAGTCCCCCAACAACCTTGTTGTTAACTTAATAACTTAATAACCGCATTGATTCACTTAGCAATGATGGCAAAATGGTCATAAAATGGGGCAAAATTCACTTAACAACTCTCACTTAGCAACATAAATTTTGGGGCTCAGTTGCGGTCATAAGTTGAAGATTACCTGTATTGCATTCTAACCATTCTCCCAGCTGGGCTTCTGACGTAGTTATATTCTACCACAGTTACTGTAGTATTAAGGTTTATTATATGTATATCATACCGAATGTGTGTCTATGGATTTAATTATGCAGTATATCTTTCAAATCCTTTGCCTTTCCACTGTTTCTTTTCTTCCCCTTAGTGCAACCTGGGCCATTACATAGGACTGGGCCACCATGCAAAATTGCTAAATAGTTGGATTGGTTGGATGGAGAGCCTGACTATGCCCTCCATGTTGCCTGTGAAGATAACAGACACTATATTTGATGGTGTTGAGGTCCGAGTGTATCAGCCACACGCACAGCTCAGCCAGAAGACGCTACACCGCAGCATCATCTACATCCATGGAGGAGGATGGGCTTTGTTAAATACAAGTAGGCAAGTCCGAAAGTGGAGCGGGACAATTCACCACAGGACAACCCTGCCACAGGACAAGTCACTTAGGGGCAATTCAGCAATTCAATTTAATTATTTAAAATGTTTTTTTTTAATCATTTTAAGTTTTGTCATTCAAATTTCATTTTGTTCCTCCTTGGGGATCCTTTCTTTAATTAATCTATTCCATTATTTCTTGGAAATTAGTGTAACTTTTATCCTTTGGTGAGCAGTCCCGTGGCAAGTTGGCCTTGGCAAATTGGCCTTGGCGAGTTGTTATGGGATGCATGTCAGTGGTGGAATTCAATTTTTTTTTACTACTGGTTCTGTGGGTGTGGTTTGGTGGGCGTGGCAGGGAAAGGTTACTGTAAAATCTCCAGTCAGAGGTGGTATTTGCCAATTCTCCGAACTACTCAAAATTTTCACTACCAGTTCTCCAGAACTGGTCAGAACCTGCTGAATACCACCTCTGATGCATGTCCTTTTTCTTGGTCTTCCCTATTTTGCGATCACTAACTCTGCAGGTAGTCCTGACTTAGCAATGGTAATTGGGACTGGAATGTTTGTCGCTAAGCACTGCAATTACTGTATAAAGCACGATGCCACATTGACACATCACTTAGCAATGGCAATCCAGATGGTCCCCACCGCTGTTGCTAAACGAGGATTATGGTTTGTTAAGCAAAGAAATCCTCAGTTTCTTGCCAGCTTCAACAAGCAAAGTGAGTGGGGAAGCTAGCAGGGAAGATCACAAATAGCAAGAGCATTTAGACTTATATACAGCTCCACAGTGCTTTTACAGCCCTCTCTAAGTGGTTTACAGTGTCAGCATGTAAACACTTATCATGCCCCCAATAATCTGGGTCCTCATTTTACTCACCTCGGAAGGATGGAAGGCTGAGTCAACCTTGAGCCTGGTGAGATTCGATCTGCCAAATTGCAGGTAGCTGGCAGTCAGCAAAAGTAGACTGCAGTATTGCACTCTAACCTCTGCACCACAGTGGCTCATGGTGATCATGTGACTACTAGATACTTCAACCCTCCTAACTACAAGCTAGTTGTCAAATGCCCAGATCATGAGATTATGACCACAGGAGCATGGACAGCTGGAGTTTTGATGATTAGGCATAAGAACCATTCTGGTCACAAGAACTACTCATTCAGCAGCCATTGTAGCTTTGACCTCTGAGTGGGTAGTCATTAACGAAGAACTACTTGTACATGAGGGGTTCTTGGTGCTCTTAAGCTTGCTTGTTTTCTTGCAGATGTTTTATTACTCAATTAACATCACTGCCACTGATGATATTGTCTACTTTGGATAATAAACGTTTGCAAGAAAACCAGCAAGCTCAGAGAGCACCAGAGAGTCCTCATGTCAACCCTGAGCTTCAAATAATCCCCTTTATTAGTACTACTTGTACAGTAGAAATTTGCCACACTTAGAGTTTGAACACAAAGGTACTGTGGAACACAGAATCAGTCACACAGCACCTACTTTCAGGCTTTTAAAGAAGCTACATCTTTTCTCCCAAGAACACATGGCTGCCTTGTGCAGCTGCCTCATGATCCCTAGAAAAGATGCAGCTGCTTTAAAATGAGCCCACCTACACCAACTGAAGGATCTTTTTGCTCTTGAATCCATAATCTAGTGGCAATCCATTTTCCCGAAGTTAGGTTGCTGAAAATAACGCGAAGAAAACCAAGGACAGATTGTTAAATGAAAAGACATACACTACCACTTGATCTTTCGACCTTTTTAAAAATGTATTATTAAATTTCTCTGTCACCCATCTCTGGACTCTGGACTTGGTTTCCAGAATTCTGTGGCCAGTTACCATGAAGTCCTAATTGCGTTGGTGGTTTTGATCTTGGGAGTTTCATTTTTTTCCTTTCTATTTTGAATCAGGGCTCAATTCATTGTTTCCCTTTAAGAAAAAAAAATTGGCAATCTTGGGATTCTCAAAAGTCTAACAGAAATCTGTTTATGCATCAATAATGTCATTTGCAGAATATATCTCTCTGAAAATATTATAAATAAAAATACCTGTTCTCTGGACATTCTGCAACTGAATAGTCATCATTAGCTTCTCTCTCATCCTTGGCTGTCTCTCCCTGCAGAAGGAGGCTACTACAATCATTTCTGTGAGGTTATGGCTGAATCTCTGGATGCCGTAGTTGTCTCAATTAAGTAAGTAAGGAATCAATAATTAAGAAAGTGGTATGGACTGGGTTTTATTGTCTTTTTATTATTTGGAAAGATTTGAGAAGAGGAAAGAAAAAGAATTAAATTTCTACAGAGTAGAACTTAGAATATGGAGAAAGAAGGATAAAGTTCTGGAACAACGCATACCTTTCAAGTGAACTCAGTTCTACACACCAATCATTGTAGCTTTCTTGGCAAGAGTAAACAAATGGTTCACCTTCATTCATGACAAACGGTTCCATCCATCCAGCTCTGATTTTAGCATTAAATACTGTATCCTAGGCTAAATCTTTGGTCATTAAATTACTTGAACCATGATGTGATGTATTTGGTTTTCACCTTAGCTTCTGAAATCTTACCTTCAGCTTTGGATTCTTTTTGCCTCTTGTTGGTCAATTAGGTAATTTGATGTAAATGTTCATCTTTGCTGGCATCTCAAATGGCAAAAACCCAAAAGTGGGTTTTTCCTTGCAAAAATGTGTTAACCTTTCCAATCAACCTAGGATAATTCTTTTCCATGTGTCTATTCTCCCACATTTACAAGAGCATAATATAGGCAGGCCTTTCTCCACTCTGTTGGTGGAGTTTCAGATACCTTTTTTAAAAAAAAATATTTTAAAAGGTGGGTGGGAGAAAAAAATACAAAGAGAGGCCAAAATGAAGCTATTGCATGAAAAGGTTTGCGGAGAGATAGATGATAAAATTAGAAGAATATATGAAATATTCCATTGGGAGAAAAAAAAACCCTTTATCTTTATATATCAATTTAGATTAGAACAAATATAAAGAAAACATCATGACACCTTAATGCTTTAACTCTTTTAAAACTATTATTAAAACCAGATTAAAGATTAGCTAAGGTAATTATGCTACAGAAATAAACAGCCATGATTGAAGAGCTTAGAAACCATATTTTAGGGGAACCCCAACCTTAGATATGGCAGGAAGCCATGTACAAAATTGTAATCCACAAATACAGGCTGAATTGAATTTACTGTAACCTCAGCCTTAGTTTATATTTAATTATTTTTGACACTGATACATACCTCCAGAGTTTAAAACCAAATTATGGTTTTGTGTGTTTGTGCAAATCCAGCCTATGTGTACATGCTTGTTTAAAGTATGATTGATTTCCTAATTAATATTTGTTGTCCAGATATTTCTTCTTTTTCTTCCTGTTACATTTCCGACACTCAGAAGCTACACTAACATAGTCTAATTAAACTAGTTTCCAAATCAACCATTTTCCAGATTTCCACACTACAGTGATGCATATATTAATCAAAGAGCATGGATTTCTCCAACATGCTAAATCCTAATTAATGCAAGCTGAGCCAGCTTCACAAATAAATTTGCTCGGTCTTTAAAGCCACCTTGTGGGAACCTAGACCTAATAAGAGTTAAGGGGCCCTGTGCCTTTTTTTTCCTCTGTGAGAGTATCATTCAAAGTAGTGACAAAACATCAACAACCAAGTGTAAATATTGTACATGTTCATCTCCTTGAAAGTAAACTCCACAAGCACAAACTTTTGCCAGATTTGGTCCCCTAAGAACCTCCCACACTCATTAGTTGCCTCATTATCTTACCACACATGTTTTTCAGATCAGTGTGGGTTTTCCTAATCCAACTGCAATTGTATTTTTCCCCTGAAATCCACAGATTTCAAAACCTTGGAGAGAAAATATTAGACTGTGCAGAGATGGATAGACTGACATTAAAAATAAAGGACAAAGAAGACATAGAATTCTAAACATGGAACAGATTCTGTGAATGGTTAGAGATAAGAGATAGAAATTAGATAAATTAAAGATTATTGCTATGTGCGAATTAAATATAAAGATGGTTTATAATTATAAACATGCCAATATAATCAACAGAATTACAAATAAGCTAAAGAAAGAAAATTTTAGTCAAAATAGTCTGTTACACTATTATTATTATCATCATGTTAATATTCCTTTTGTTCTTTCTTTGTTTTTCTGTAAATGATATAACCTAACAGTACACTGCCTTCAAAATGTTTATGAATAAAATATATGTATATACTAAAAAAAAAAAAAACTTCAGAGAGATCTCTTANAACAGTACACTGCCTTCAAAATGTTTATGAATAAAATATATGTATATACTAAAAAAAAAAAAAACTTCAGAGAGATCTCTTACAAAGGACCTTCCCTGAATTTATAGCTAAAATGCTTTGAGCTATTCAGACTTCAAGACTTGCTGCTGTCAAGCCCAGGCTCACGTTGCTTGGGTTTCAAAAGGTAAACCCATATTGAATTCTAGCTATAAGTAGAAAGCAAAGTCCTATGTTTACATGAGAGAGGAGTGACACATTCTGGTTATTAGAAAGCTGGTTTTTTGTTAACTTGAGCAACCACTGTGTTTCTGAGCTTTTAAAAAGGAACTTTTTCCCCATCTAAAGAACCAATGAAGCATAAGTCATAGAATAGTTTTGATTGAAGAAGTAAGTTGTATGGTATGAACAATTTCATCCAGCTTCTCCTTGTCTCAAAGGTTAATAAAGGATGAATAGATGTGTCCTTTCCCAACACCAGGTTGCATTTCCCTTGTGATGTTGGATGGATATGAGTCCCACCAGTACATTTAAAAAGGACCTGATTGTAGATGTCAGAGTGATAGAGGAAAAGAAAAAGTGACTTCCTTTTTCTTAAAATAGTTAGCAATCTATGACTCCTAAAACCGTAGACACAACCTTCTGAATAAAATTGCCAAGGGATATCAATGTTAAACTCCTACTGAAATAGGAGGTGCTATTGCTGCTTTATTGAAGGGTTGAATTTTGTTTTTCTTGTTGTTAAATAAAATTAAAGGCTTGTGTCTTCTGCTGGATAAAGCAGGAGCTGGCTAAGATGAGAGGTTTCTTACAACAATAGCCCATTTCTAAAATTAGAAACACAGATGCCTTTCTCCCTTCCCTCAGCTGAAAACAAGCATTTCATCCTTGCCTAACTGAGAGCAGCTGGTGTCCTCTAGTGGCTTAATATTTGAACCACAAATACTAGCCTTTTTGAACTCTTTCCCTAATCAACAGAACAAATTATTATTTTCACGGCTTCCCACATTGCAAACCCATGGTGCGATTTGTTTAGTTTTGGCTTAATGTAACATCTGAATCCTGTTGCAGTTTACAAATCATTACAAATCATAATTTGTAAGCTAGCCATGGTGATTTATTTAACAAACCATGTTTAAATGAAGTGTAGTGTATTATGGTACATGAACCCAGCTTTTGAATGCAATCAGAAGTAAATATGTACCTGTTTTAGGTATCATCCAGCATATTTTACATAGGGTAATTTTAAAGTGGTGTAATTCAACCATGTATTATTCATTATACCTCTATTTAGGATTAGTTTACATATCATATAGCCTTACACTTTTGATATGCCTTTATTATTCTGGCTTTTGGTACCTATTGGAGCAGTCCTGACTTTGTATGTCTACCCCTTCATAGTATATTATTTCCTATTCTTTTGCACTCCATTGTTCTATGCTGGTTTTTGGCCACAATAATCTTTAAATTTGGGTTTAAAGGATATGTGCTCTATTGTGTGGCTTGCACACCTAGGAAGCATTCTGCAGGGTTTGGTTTGCAGTGAGATTTTTCTTTTTAAAATCCTATTGTCTTCCCATAAGACAGTCTCATTGATTTTGAAAAGACAAGTGGCGGCCTTGGCATCAGTTGTCATGAAGGATTCCTATCTCTTTCCCATCATCCACGTATACAGTGTTTCCTTCGAGGAGCCACAAATTTACACCCACCAACGGTTCACCGTTATCCCACTTGGGACCTTAACAAGGTCCTTCTTGCACTCACTAAGTGCCCTTTCGAGCCTTTGCAATTGTTCAGTCTCCAATTTCTGACATATAAAGTAGTTTTTCTTGTAGCGATCACTTCCGCTCATCGTATTTTGGAACTGGCAGCCTTGTCGATTAGACAAGAACTTTGCGTCTTCCATTCCAACAGGGTCGTCCTTTGTCCCGATCCTATGTTCATACCCAAAGTTAATTCAGCCTTTCATAGGGCACAAGAACTGATCCTTCCTAATTTTTGTCCCAGGCCATCCCAAGGGCATCAGCTGGACGTGAGGCAAGCATTACGAATATATATTCACCGCACAGCCTCTTTCAGAAAAACGGAGGCTTTATTTGTGTCTTTTCAGCCGAGTAATCAGGGATGCAAGGTCTCATCTTCCACAATAGGCTGTTGGCTACGGGCCACAATAGCGAAAACGTATCAGACTCAATCACTTCAGGTGCCATGGGGCATAACAGCTCCTTTAACAAGGAGAGCCACAACATCAGCAGCATGGGCCACGCAGGCACCAATCACTGACATCTGCTGCAATTTGGGCCTCTCCATCGCCTTTCATTAGGCATTATAAAATAGATGTGTTTGCATCAGCCGAGGCTCCTTTGGCAGAAGGGTTCTGCAACGGGTCCACAGAGACCAGGAGGGGATCGCAAGACAGACGGAGTCCCTCCCATAGGACAGGTCAAGCTTTGGTATGTCCCACTACTGGATGGTCTGAGCAGCTCATGGGAGAAAGGACGTTGGTACTTACCTGACAAACCCATTCTCCTTGAGCTGCGAAGAGCATCCAGCCCCATCCTCTTCCATCTGGTGGGATCCTGTTTCAGCCAATGAATTTTTACAGTATTAAGGGTAAGAGTGTTTGTTTCTCTCATCTTTGCCAAAACTGGAAAATGCTGGGGAGGAGTCCCATGGAGGAGGAGGACTGTTCCGCAAATTAAGCCCAGCCTAGATAAGCAGAGACTGAAGCACCTCCCACTAATGGATGCTCTTGGCAGCTCAAGGAGAATGGGTATGTCAGGTAAGTACCAATGCCGTTTTTCTTTGCAGTTACAGGTTAGTACCAGATTTCCACTTCCCGGCACAGTTCGATGATATCCTCCGGGCCACCAAGCATTTTTTGCTGCCAGATATCCTTGCTCAATATTCTGTTGATCCTGCCAGAATTGCAGTTTCCGGTGATAGCGCAGGAGGCAATCTGGCTGCTGCTCTGTGCCAAGAGGTAAGAAAAGTTCTGGGTGACCTACACACAGATCCATCTTCAATGGTGCAGAAGGTGCCAGGATTGGGATTAAGCAAGGGCACATTTGTTTTCTATGGGAAGGATTTAGTGGTCAGTTCTTGACTGCTCCCATGAAAAGGATTGGGAAAGGGGACAATTTCTGAAAAACCAGGATGGATGGATGGATAGATAGATAGATGGATAGAAAGGTAGTTGAATAGAAAGATGGATGGATGGATAGATGGATGGACGGATAGATAGTTGGACAGAAAAATGGGTGGATGGATAGATAAATAGATAGGTGGGTGGAGATAGACAGACAAACAGCTTAGATGGGTGGGTGAGTGGATGGATGGATGAATGGATGGAGAGAGAGGGAGAGAAAAGATGGATAGAGATGATAGATGGATGGATGGATGGATGGATGGATAGATAGATAGATAATGAAGGTGCCACGCTAGAAACTGGGAGGCCATGAGTTTTAGTCCCATTTTAGGCATGAAGCTATCTAGGTGACCTTGCTTCAGTCCCTGTCAGCTTCAGGAAAAAGAAGCCATTTCTGAAATCTTGCCAAAAAAAAATGTTTGTTTGTGTGTGAAAGTAGGTTAGCTTTTATAAAGAAGATTCTATTCTGTCCTGAGACCAGCAAAGGCTATGAATGCCACAGCTACAGGAGAGATCAGCCTTTGGAAGGATGCATTTTTAACTGAATAAAGACATTGTGCCACTTTTCCCTCCCATTTTAGTTAAGATGCTTAAAAGCACTTTCATCTTCTTAACATTCTAAGGAGTTCGGAGAACCGGTTGCTAGAAGAAATGACTGGCCTAATCCTGTAAGGAAGGCAGGAAGGAAACATTCTGGTGTTGCTTACAGAAACTGCCTCTCCGTTAACCCTTATTACATTCTTGGCAGGACTAGACTTCCTGTCTCAGGAACTTTTCTGGAGGTTTTTTCCCCTCCTTTGCTGGTACTTTGCTTGTGTGGAATGACCATTCAAAGTTACAATGGCACTGAAAAAAGTGACTTAGGACCATTTTTCACACTTACGACTGTAACAGCATCCCCACAGTCATGAGAGGCCAGCCGAGGAGATGCGTGCCTCGATGTGAGTGACATTGAGTTGGCCACGCCCAGCCAATAACATGACCACCAAGCCACATCCAGTCACATGCCCACCAAGCCATGCCCACCAACTAAGCCACACCCACAGAACCGGTTGTTAAAAAAATTGAATTCCACCCCTGGTTATGACAGACCCTCTCATGAGCTACGTACAACCCAGCTTAAAGTTCTGAGAGCTGCGCATGCACACATATGGTATCACATAACCACATGTGAGACACTTGGCAATTGGCACACTTTGATGGCCAGTTGCAGCATTCTGGGGTCACAATTATTCACGATTTATGATGTTTTTTGCCGATTTTCTGGAATTTTAGACCAGTTTCCAGCAAAAGAAACAACAACCCCAAAACCCATAGGAGTAATAGACTTGCTTTACAACTATCACAAGCAACATCATAAAATTAGGTCTGGTCACATGGGTGCCTTTGACTTTTGACTGTCATGACTTATGACAGAAATTCCAGGGCTCTATTACAGTCATTAAGTTGAGAACTACCTGTTTATGCATGCCCCTTTTACTATTCTGAACTTTCTGTCTCGAACGGATATCAAACTCAATTTCATTGAAGGCCGCATCAGGGTTGTGTTTGACCTGGGGGGGCATGGCCAGGGGCATGGCCAGCTCGATATGTCACTCATGTCAGGGGCACTTGTGGTGGCCAAACGCTAAGGCAGGACTTCTATCAGACCCTCCTCCACTCTCATTATAATCCCCTCCCTCCCTTTTCTCCTTCTTCCTTCCCATCTTTTCTTCTTTGTCTTTCCTCTTTTCCTTTCTCCTTTCCTGTCCCTTCTTCCATGTTTAAATGCAAAAGGGGAAATGTTTCTTGTTTTGTTTTGTGTTTAGTTTGTTTTGCTAGCCCTCTGCCAAAGTAAATGGAGGCCACTCCCACATGCAGTCCTCCTGAGCTCCATTTTCAGAGGAACCCCATTTCCAGGTGGCCCCACAGCCCAGATCTAAGCACCTCATTTGACACCCCTGGTTTAGAGCAAACAACTACACCTCTGTGTTCTTCCCTTTCCTATTGTTCAGGCACCCTATCCAAAACATTAACCTTTCAGAAGTATTGCACTACAAATTCTCCTCTTTTCCAGCCCATTCCGACTGATGTAAGCTGTGCAACAACACATTTAGATTACAAAAGCTTCCAGTTAATAGTTCCACACACCCCATCCAATTGGACACCTTAACTCCTTGGTCTATGCTTCCCACTAATCTGTAATGTGATCTCCTTGTTTTTGGTTAGTCTATTGTGTAAAACCCACCTAATAAAGTGAGGTTTATTCAGGAAAAGAAAATATATGCTGCCATACTAAAGCTCTTTTTTGCAATACAGGACTGTGTGGGGAAAAGCCTACAGCATTGAGTTTGGGACAGAAGTGGCGTTATAATTACATATAATGCAGGCTTCTTACAGATTCAATAAGTGGAGAAATTATTTTGATTTTGATTTATACTGGTTCAAAATGGAACGTTACTGTGTGACAAAAGTTATTTTGCTTCCACATGTCACTAATTGATATATAACCAATCTAAGTGGCAATCATTTGAATTCCAGTAGACTTCTTCATATGCTGCGGCTGCTCCTTGTATAATGTTGGGCTGGTTCCCAGGCACTGAGTACCTAATCAGGCATAATAATTATCCTTATGGATTGAAGGGATAGACTGTCCTAGCAGATTATTGGTGAGACTAATTGAGATAAATAATATAGGACTACTTAACTGTAATCCTCTCCATTTTTTCCTTGACATGATGACATTGGATTTGTTTAAATTATGAAATGTTGTAAACACATGTAATTATGTTATTGTGTAATTATATATAAAATTATATGTCATTCAAGTAAAATAATACCTTCTTTGATTTTAAAGTTGGCCAATCACTCTTGGAATAGAATACTGAATTACAGAATAACAGAGTTGGAACGGACCTTGGAGCTGTTCTAGTCGAATCTCTTGCTCAAGCAGGGGTATCAACTCAAGGCCCATGGGCCAGATGCACCTGCGGGGGGTGCATAGATCTGGCCCATGGGGCCAGCCTGGAAACCACAAAGGGCCAGCCCACAGTGCCTTTGCCAGCAAAAATGGAGCTTGGGGGTGGCCACACACAAGGGCTGCAGGGAGCTGTCATGGCCGAAAATGGGGCACGGGGGGCTGCACATGCCCCCCCGGCTCCATTTTCATTGGCAGAGGGCTAGCAGAAACAAACTAAAAACAAAACAAGAGGAGAAATATTTCCCCTTTTGCATTTGAGCATGCAAGAAGGGACAAGAAAGGGAAAGAGGAAAGACAAAGAAAAAGAAGGGAAGATGGGAAGAGAGGAAGGAAGGAAGGAAGGAAGGAAGATTATAATGAGAGTGAGGGAGGGTCTCAGGGAAGTCCTGTCTTAGCACTTGGCCACCACAGGTGCCTCTAACACGAGTGATATCAAGCTGACCATGGCTAGGTCCACCCGAGACCGTCCAAGATCAAACACAACCCTGATGCAGCCCTCATTGAAATTGAATTTGACACACCTACCCTATACCATTCATGACAAATGGCTGTGCCCAGTCTCTTTTTTAAAATCTGCAGTGATGCAGCACCCATAGCTTCTGAAGAAGACGTTCCACCAATTAATTGTTTTCCCTGACAGGGAATTTCTCCAGAGACCTCAACCTCTTTAAGAAGAGATGGGATAGGGAATAAGAAACTTTTCCTGCTGTCTCTATATTGTACGCATGGGTCGGATCCAGAGGTGGGCTGCACTTTCGTTGACAAGGGGTTTGCTGGTCGTGAACGGCAAGCGCCACTTTGGGGCTGATACACAGCTTCAAACAGGCAGTTAACTGACTCAGGCAGCTCCAGTGAGTACAGCAGGGCGGCGCGGAACTCACCTGGGCAGCCTGGGTGGGGAAAAAGTTATTGAGGGAAAGTATAGCACAAGGGCAGGTGGGACTGAACCTCACCGACCACCCAGCAGCCCACCACTGGTTGAATCCATTCACTTATATATAATGTGGCATGTTGAGTTTCTGGATTTTGGAACAAACGATGAAAACAAATTATGGGTCGGTGTGTTCAAGATCTATAGTTACAGGTTATTTGACTGTGTCACTCCCTGTTTTCTCTCTTCTTTCTTCAGATAAGTCAAGAGGAGAACATGACCAATAGGTTTAAACTTCAGGCCCTAATCTATCCTGTCCTTCAACCTTTTGATTTTAATACTCCTTCATACCAACAGAACAAATTCAGCCCAATCCTAACCCCCTCAGTGATGGTGGAGTTCTGGGTAGAGTATTTCAATGGAAGTTATGATTTTGTCCAGTCCATGTTGATGAACAATCATACCTCTCTGGATGTGAGCGAAGCCAATTTCTTCAGAGACCGACTAGACTGGACTTTCCTTCTGCCTTCAAGATTCAGGAAGAACTACAAACTCATAGCTCCTACCATAGGGAAACCTGAAATCATCCAGAATATTCCTGCCCTATTAGATGCCCGTGCAGGCCCGCTTCTAGCTGACAAAGAGCTTTTACGCCTGCAGCCCAAAACCTATATTATGACTTGTGAGATTGATATTCTGAGAGATGATGGTCTCATGTATGCCAAGCGGCTAGAGAAAGCCGGTGTGGAAGTCACCATTGACCACTTTGAAGACTGTTTTCATGGCTGCATGCTCTTCACCGTTTGGCCACTTAATTTTTCTGCAGGATTTCACACCAGAGACAGCTATCTCAAGTGGCTGAATGAAAGCTTGTAAACAGAAAAAGGTCATTCTCCAGAAAAGCAATCCATGCTATTCATTTGAAGACATTGCTTAAGAGAACTTCCAGTACAGGATAGCATGCTTCCCTGTGCATATTCCTTGACACATAATTTATGCAGAAAAGTCTGTAATCTCCAGATCCAATTCTAAATGTATTTGCAAGGAAATGAATCTGATCTTAATGAAGGCAGTAGAAAAAAGGGGGCTAAATAATCCATATCCCTGCACGCCACAAAACAAAAATGGTATCTGTGAATATAGTTTATATAAAAGTTTCTTCAAGAACCCTGACAAATCAGTGAAAAAAACAGCCAGTCCTAACTTGATTTCCAATGCTGATTTTCTATATACAAGAAGAGTTTTTTCTCCCTATGGGTATTCATGAGGAATGGGGCAAAGTTGCCCCCTGTACACCATTATTACGCTTTTCAAGCATCAGAATGCCAAGAGATCCATCAGAATGCCTAAGTTATATTTCATTGAAAATGTCTCTGCTTCTTCCCCCCTCCCAAAAAAGAAAAATGTAGGAAAGACGTAGCTCGTTGCTAGAGGATACATTTTGAGTACAGAAGGAACCAAATCCATTCCATCTCTAGAAGTGTGCAAAATAATCCATTCTTAGTAATACCATAAAAGCTTACTGGAAATATTCTGTTATACATCCTATTGGAAGTGATCCAATTTTTTAAAAATAGATTTTTGGGGAGCTGGATCTTTTGTGACCTTGGAACATTTTTGCATATTTTTTAATTCCCAGCATCCCAGGGAAACAAAATGGCCTGTTATCTGAGAAACATACAATTCATTCATTTATGTAGTTTCTAAAGGGGTCTAAACAGATTCCTAGAGAATAGCAATGTCTGTGGTAATTAATAGCTTAGTTGGTGCAATAGAGTCTCTAACCATCAGATTCATAGGAACATTGGGAGAGGAAGCTGCCATAATCTGTGGGCTTGCTAAAGGTTTTAATAGGCCACTGTGAGTTGAATACTACCAAATGGTTGTGCTGTCCCACTCCCACCCCAGCCAGAGCACAACAGGTGTTTATCAAAAAATAACCCAACAGATGCTCAGAAAGCACTCTCATTGCACAGATCCCAAGCTCAGCAAGGCAAGAGACACTAGGTAATTGAGTCCAACAGGAACGCACACAAAGTGCAAAAAAGCAGCCCACAATTCAAAAGGGTCAGGATACACAACATAAGGCACAGAACTGGGCACATTGCTCCAGCAACACTCAAGTCCTGAGGTTGGGATTAAGGTTGCCTTCTCATGAGTAGTCTAGCAGACCAACATTGTGCCTGTCTCCTCTCTGCTCTACATGTTCTTGGGTACGGAAGAGATGTGGACTCTACTTCCTCATTGCTAATTGGCAGCAGCTGCTCCTGGTCCTGGAGCCTCCTGGCCAACTTGCTGCAGCTGTGGCTTGCCTACCTCAATCTTAGCCTGTCATTCCCCCATTGGCCCAGGCTAGCACCCTCTAAGCTCCAATCCTGACCAATACACAGCTCCGCACTTTCCTCTGCAGATTCAAACTCACCCCTCCTTCTCTGAACTCACATCTGAAGAGGATTTCAGGGGAGGATCCATGACAATGATCTTAGACTTGATCAGGCAGGACTCAAGTGTTATGTTTTCATGTCAGCATTGACAACACGAAACTTAGTGGATCAAGGTCCAAGAAAATATATGGGGCCTCCCAAACCACAAAGTAGTTTGTTTAGTTTTGGCGGAATGTTTTGTGTGAACCCAACCAATGGTAGCTTATTCAGTCAACTACAGCTAAACGATGACTTAGCATGATAGGTGAGCCCATTCATTGTGTTACACATCTGTAGCAATAGATGGCATCATATTTGCAAAATAGCACGGGTTACTCTAAGTCAGGCCAGAAGTTTGAACTGTCGAAATTCTGAACACCTGAAGTTGAGGGTCTTAAGGAGGAGGTGAGTACAATCGAGAGGGATTTTGAGAGTTGAAGTCCACAAGTCTTAAACTTGCCAAGTTTGAAGACCCTTGCTCTAAGTCTTCTCGCCTCTCTCTAAGCATGATCTCACACAAATCATTGAGATCCCATGAGATTTGGAAGCCTCATGAGAGCTGGGTAATTTTACAACTTTTATTTGGGAATAGGATGGTCAAAGACTCAGTACTGTCTTGGTTCTTGTCGGTACTGTATTATCAACCTTTGTACTAACATATTCTGGTGTACCTGAATTCTAAATAATGTTAATTGTTGCAACACTTGCTTTGCCTACATGCAAATATATATATATGAAACACTGGATTCCAAACCTTTTTGGAGATGACACACACATTTAAAATTCAGAGTTGGTCTAAGTATGCGTGCAAAATCATTAATAGAAATAGCGCTTGCGTATGAGAGAAGCAATTGCCAAATTGGCTTGATGCTTCTGTCACCAGTCCAGAAGCTCTCTCCTGAGCACATTTTCCAGTAAGTGCCAACCAATTATAAGTTCGATGGATTCTCAGTTTTTGGCAGAAACACCACTCAAGAGCAGATGGATTTCTAACCATAGCAGCAATTTTAAGTAAGTCACTGGAGTAGGTTGGCACTTTGTTGGTAGGTCTGAGGCAGGAATGTGGTCTAGGCCAGGAGCACTAGAGTCTATGTCCTACAGAGCCATGGTGACCTCTGACAGGGTAATGATATCCAGAATGGACCACAGCACTGTAGATCAAGAGTGTTAAACTCAATTTTATTGATGGCTGCATCAGGGTTGTGTTTGATATGGGGGGAGGGCCAGCATGATGTCATTTGTGTTGGTGTCTGTGGTGGCCCAAGTGCTCTGCCAGTGAAAACAGGCTCCCAAGTTCAGTTTTCAGCTGTGATGGCCTCCTGAAACCCTCTGCCAATGAAAACTGAGCTCAGGAGGGCTGCACGTGGCCCTCACAAGCTCTGTTTTCACTGGAAGAGGTATTGCAGGTCAGTCCTTTGCTATTTCCAGGGTGGCCCCATGGGCCACATCTAAGTATCCCATGGGCCGGATCTGGTCCTCAGGCCTTGATTTGACAACCCTGCTGTAGATGATTATGCAGATTATTCATCATTATGTTCTGACCCAGCCTTAGCAGAACCAAGAAACATTCCCTGTCCTGAAAAAACCCTCTTTAATTTAGCTACTGTGAATTCATGGCATTCACACATAGAAATGTCCACGCAGTAATCCTTCCAAGGGTTAACTGAAGTACAGACCTTATCAGTTCCTTGGATAATTGCCAGGCCAGAGCATACAGCCACAAATTTTAAAAAAATAAACTCTCTCAAGCAGTCTCTGAGACAGGAACCTCAGTGAACAAATCTTCCAAAAGAAATCCAAGCAGTTGCCTCCTACAACACCACTCCCCTTTTGCTTCTATTTATTCCCCAGCCAGGGAGGGACCATTCAGCATCCAGGTGTGCTTTTCTGCCTGAGTCGGCTCCTGGTCCTCAGTTGTTCTCCTGATAGCTTTGGCAATACATGCATCTGGCAATACACGCATTTGGCAATACACGCACCCCAGCTGTTCTTCTTCCCCACTTATCTCCAACTCCAAAGGCAGGAGGGAAATATCGGACCCCCATGGCTATCTCTGCTTCTAATGCTGAGCATCCATCAGAGTCTTCCTCAGACTCCAGGACTGGTCCAAGTTCCTCCTCAACCTCTTCATTGTCCAAGTCTGCCACCAGCTCTGTTGGTGGGCCACAACACATTGATGGAACTAAGGGTCTTGAAGACTGATGAACTAAGGGTCTTGAAGACTGATGGGACAAGAGTGAGGCCTCAGAGCCAGGCACTTCTCCAGTGTCCTGACAATATGGAGAATTTTGCAAATTGAAGTTCACACATCTTAAAGTTGCCAAGATTGAGAAACACTAATCTGACTTTTTTCAGGGATGGCAGAGAACTAAACGGTGCCAAGAATGCTCTTTGAGGACTCCAGGAGTCAATGCACTGAATGGAATGGGCTCTGTTTCTGTGTTGGTTGTCTACAAATCATTTTTTTAATGTCAAGACTAATGCAAGCAGTTTGCTCCTTATAGAATTTGGCAGCCCTCCTGGAAGCTATAGTTGTAATGTTTGCCTTCCTTCTATGGGATTACATATTGACCCAAGAATTGCCTTTGTGCAAGTTTTTCAAACCTTTGTGTTGTTGTACAAATATATTTCAAACTAAGTGAGCACTCTTCTCAGTCCCATGTAATAAGGGCTTTAGAGCAATCCTATCCATTGTCATATCTTGGTCCATCGCTTTTTTTTAGGTGACCAGTTATTTGTTCTTTGGTTGAACAATCTAGGCATGCTTACTCAGAAGAAAGCAGGAATCATAGCAATGTAAGGGCTAGCCAATGGCCAACCAGATATTCTCTAAGCAATTAGTCTTGTGGCAAAATATAAATTACATAAATCCCTTCCCCCAAAAACAGGAGAGGTGAAGAGCAAAGCATTGCCTGATGAAACCACAGAGAGTGGTCCGTAACTTAATTTCCAAATTGAAATAGAAGTCATGAAGTTATTTGCATGAATATGGAATCCCTTGCTTGGGAAGAGGACTATATTATAGGTTCAGGCTTGCTAAGCTAAAGATGCTTCTGCTCTGGCCTAAGTCGGTGATTGATTGGTTTCTTGTACAAATAGAAGTTAAGTCCTTGACTTAAGACTACTCATTTAATGACTGCTTGAAATTACAATGATGCTTCAAAAAGTGAGCTACTTTGATCACAATTCAAGTCTTGGAAACTGGCATGTACCGTTGTAGAGTTGTAATTGCAGAAATGTTCCAATCTCGAATGGCAAACCTCAGATAAAGAATGTTTCCAAGCAAATACAACTCAGGCAAACAAAATCACTAATCTATGGATAAAGG
>BHFT01022883.1:0-37265 GCA_004320025.1 Laticauda laticaudata | reverse complement strand
GAGCGCCATCACTTGAGACTTTCAAGAAGAGATTGGACTGCCATTTGTCAGAAATGGTGTAGGGTCTCCCGCTTTGGGGGGGTTGGACTAGATGACCTAAAAGGTCTCTTCCAACTCTGATTATCTGTTAAATCTGTTATTATATGACACAAAATCACCCTATCATCTCATTTGATAAATCATCTTTCTTAACATCTACTAATAGCTTCCAAAAAGCAACTAAGTCTATTCTAAGTTAGAATAGAAAATATAGGATAGGATAGGATAGGATAGGATAGGATAGGATAGGATAGGATGGGATGGGATAGGATAGGATAGGATAGGATAGGATAGGATAGAATAGAATAGAATAGAATAGAATAATAACTTTTTTGTCACTTTGAATGTACACTAATCGGCACACATTAAAATGAAATTTCATTCCATACTGCTCTCAAAGTGTCACTACCTCCAATATACACTACATCAACATGACAAAATAAATAAATACATGTAAAATTATGTATATACCCACATACATTATATAACACAGAGAAGCAACACAGATGTATACATGTCAATGGTGAGAGAAACAGTCTTGCCAGTTTACCAGATGGATGGCATAGGGAACAAAGCTGTTACAGTACCTGGTCATCCTGCTAGAAATACCTCGAAACCTTCTCCAGAAGAGAGTGACAGAAACAGACCCTAAAGTGGGTGTGTGAGGTCTCTAACAATGCTTTGAGTTCTAAGCACATAGAGCTTATAAGTCATATCCTGAATAACAGGAAGCGAGCTTCCTATGATCTTCTCCACTGTCCTCATCACTCTCTGTGGGGACTTTCGATCTGAGGCGCTGCTGCCACCACACCAAACAGGGATGCAGTTTATTAAAATCCTCTCAATCGTGCCTCCATAAAAAGTGGCCAGGACAGAAGGAGAAAGAGGTGGTTTCCTCATCTAATGCAGAAAACCAGACACTGGTTTGCACACTTTGCTAAGAATGACGTGGGAACATCATTCCAAGGATGATCTTACCAAGGCATTATAAACGAACATATCATGTAATCTTGATTCTATCCCTCAGTTAATGCAACTGAAAGTTTGTCCTTTGTTTGCCTGTCATTTGCCACTTTGTTTTTAAAACTAGAGAGTTGTGCTTTGATCTCAAAGATGATTTATTACTGAGATCCTGAGAATTATTAGCTTTTTGCTGTCAGCAATCCAGGTTACATTTCATGGCCTCAGAGGTGCAGTGGGGCCCAATTGTTAAATCAAGAAATTCCAAATTAAGTTTTCCTATCAGCTGTGGTATAACACTTACAGTCTTCCTTACCTGCAACTGGAAAATAATAATACTATAAAACATGATTGATCTCATTAAGTGGCAGGAATTCTGTTGCAAAGTACATGACGTGTGTAGCCTGCTATATTGTGGGCTTTCCAGAACCTCAGGGAATAGAATTATAGACCAGATGGTTTGATCCAGATGGGTTGATGTGATGTAACTGGAACATTTTAGACATCTTCTTTGGGCCATTAATCTTAGCAGATGATTTTGGTCCAATTCTGTGTTTATCTAACTCATCTCACAAGGCAGTCGTTAAAATAAAATGGAAGCAGGAAGCTGATCCTGTGTTCTCATGAAGGTCTTAGCTACACACACACACACACACACACACACACACAACTTTGTAAGCTTATGCACTGCCAGCTGGTTCTGCCCGACTGCAATCTTTAAATTTATTCTGTTGTCTGAATCAGAAGCATCCCACCATTTTCCCAGTCTGAAAACCAGATCTTGTAACTCATTTCTGAATTCTGGTTTCTGTTCATTCCCCCCAAAATTATTTATTTATTAGACTTGCATGTTGTCCATCTCATCAGGAGGTGAGATGATACCACAGTTAAGTTTGAGACCTCTAGATCTCCCTCCTTCCCTCATCTCTCTCTCACTATCTTTCTATGTCTGTCTATCTTTTGTCTGTTTGTCTATCTATCTATCTATCTATCTATCTATCTATCTATCTATCTATCTATCTATCTATCTATCATCTATCTATCATCTATCTAATCTATCTTTTGATTTGTCTGCATCTATCTATCTATCTATCTATCTATCTATCTATCTATCTATCTATCTATCCATGCCATCCATCCAATCACCATCCATATATCTTCTATCTTTCTGTTGTCTATCTTTACCTATTTCTATCTATGTCTGTCTGCCTCTGCATTTTTGTCTGTCAGTATCTATCTCTCTCTCTCTCTCTCTCCCCTACCTATCGATCTATCTACCTAATTACTCTCTCTCTCTCTCCATCTTTCTCTCTGTCTAATTTATCTATGTATCTCTCTGTTGGCTCATATCTATCTATCTATCTATCTATCTAATCTATCTATCTATCTATCTATCTACTATCTATCCATTCCATCCATCCATCATTTGTCTGTCTGTCTATCTAAATATAATTTAAAAAATAAATAAAGATGCATGCAGATGAGAAACAGGTAAGACAATGGGACATCTCATTTAATCGGGGCTTTTTTCTGAAATGTGTGAAGTTTTTTTTTTTTTTAAATCACTGCCAGCCATCATCGCTAAGGAAGACTGCAAAGAAGGGTTCCAGCTGCCTTAAAACCTCATCTTCAACAAAACTTTTTAAAAAAATGTATCAAGAAACAAAAGGGCCAGAATAGGGGAGCAGACGGAGAACCTCTCTGTAAGCACAAGAGAAGTATTGATACCCTTCAATATGTCCTCATCCCATTTTTTTTTTTTTTGAAAGGATAATTGGTTCAAGACGATGCCCAGCCCTGTTAATGGAAGAGTCTGTTGAAGCTGAGCGCAAGAGAAAGGCACAATTCAGTGGTTCTCCCCAGTGAATCTGGGCCTGCAATTATGTCACCACTTAGGAGGAGAGACGTCCCCGATGGGCTGAAATAAATCCTGCAGCCCAACAGATTGAACTATTTAGCCTCCAAGATATCATCATTCTCTAGGTTATTTTTTAGGGATCGTGTTTCGGTAAAGTGACGGGAAGGCCAAGTTCGGAGACAGAAAGGAGCACGGAAAGGTTGGGGTGTTAAAATAATATCATTTTTAAAAAAAACAACATATCCCTCAGTGGCGCATCTCGCTATCCCTCCATTTGGAAACCCAATGAGAAAAATCTGTGGAATTAAACAAAAATGATAAACAGGAACATTTCCATATGCAGGTAGTCCTCGACTTACAACCGTGTGCTATGGGATTGTTCGAAGTTACAATGGCATTGAAAAAAGTGACTTATAACCGGTTTTCACATGGATGTCCACTGCAGCGTTCCCATGGTTACATGATCAAAATTTGGACACTTGGCAACTGGCATGTGATAATAGAATAGGATGGAATGGAATGGAATGGAACACCAACTTCCTTCTAGCACTGATTATATTACCTGGATGGGCAATAAAACATCTGCAAGAAAACAAGCAAACTCAGAGACCACTAAGAACCCCTCATTTCAACCCTGAAATAAAAATATTCAATAAAGTGTACAGTGGAGNAACCCCACTCCTTTCTAGCATTGATGATGTTACCTAGTTGGGTAATAAAACATCTGCAAGAAAACAAGCAAGCTCAGAAAGCACCTCAGAGAGCACTTTCATAATTGAAGTTGGGGAAAAACTAGGAAGACACAATTTGGGATAATTTCCCCAACCTGGGCAGGACTTCTATGAAAGCATGAGCATTTAGAATGAAGGGCTGAAGGATAATTATGGTGATTACACCACTGGCCAGATGTTTAGACTAGATCTGGCATTTTTATCTCGCAATTTCGATCTTGCTTTGAACTATTATGGAAAAGAATCTTTTTACTCCATATATAGGAAAGATAGATAAAAGGAAGGAAGGAAGGAAGAGGAAGGAAGGAAGGGTGAGAGGGAGGGAGGGAGGAAAGGAAGGAGGGAAGGGGAGAACAAGAAAGAAAGAAAAAAGAAAGAAAGAGAAACAAAGAAAAAAGAAAGAAAGAAAAAGAAAGGCCAGGAAGTGGGAGAAAAGAAGAAAGGACTTATTTTTCAAGGCTATCTATTCAATAATCATGGGGGAAAGAGGGCATTGGTTTTTAATGAAAAGTTCTTCAGCTCACCAATGACGTCTCTCGTCTCAGTTTGGGGAAAAGTTAATGAAAAAGGGGAACATTATATTCATGTTTAATTTTGCAATTAACCAGAGACGAATACCCTCTCCTGAAAGATTATTCATCTGGCTTTCAGTGTAACCTCTTGGATTCTCAAGGGGTTTAATTCTTTGATGCTTAACTTACAGTGGACATTTGCATTCCCTGCCTCCAATTCCCTTCTTTGTTGTTTGATGTGACTAAGAAAGTATGAAGAGGCTAGAGAGACAGATAAGATGCAAATAAGACCTCATCCAGTCTTTGGATCCAACAATAACATGTCAACATGGTTGGCTGTCACCGTTGCTAAGGGTATTCCCAATGAACTTTCCCTTGTCCACCCCCATTTTTCCCCCTAAAGTTCTGAAGACTGTCCTGATTAATCTCTGGCCAAGCACATGGCGTGGGCTACCGTATCTGAGTTGACATCTTGTCTTTGAGTTTCTCACAGTTTGGAATCTAAACTTGATCTCCTGCTTTGAAGAGGATAATGCAGCAGGGTGTATCAGTTAAGGACAGAAGTCCTGAGGTTGGATCAGTTCAGGGGGACATTCCCCTCTCCCTCTCTCATCTAGCATATTGTATCATATTGTATCATATCATTTTGTGTCAATCTATTGCCTGCCTGACTACCTGCCTAAAATTCTCTCTCATCTATCTATCTATCTGTCTGTCTGTCTGTCTGTCTGTCTATCTATCATCTATCTCTCTCTCTGTCTGTCTATCTATCTAATCTATCTATCTATTAATCTATCTATCTTATCTCTATCTAATTCTATATCTAGTCTATCTATATGATCTATTTATCTATCATCTTATCTATCTATCTATATCTCTGTGTCTCTGTCTGTCTGTCTGTCTCTATCCATCCAATCCATACCATCTATCATATCTTATCTATCACTATCTATATCATATCTATTCATATCTATCTAATCTATCTATCTATCTTGCCGCTGCAGAACGTTGTGGGAAGTGCCAATCACTTGCAACTTGAAGAAGAGATTGGACTATCATCTTCAGAAACACACTGTAGGTCTTCTGCATGGCCAGGGGTTTGGAATAGACACCTACAAGGTCCCTTCCCATCTGATTATCTGTTATGTACATCTTGCTGTCTGTCTGTCACACGTCTGTTCCTGTCTGTACTGTCTGTCTGTCTGTCTGTCTGTCTGTCTGTCTGTCCTGTCGTCTATCTATCTATCTATCTTTGCTGGCTACGGAATTCTGGGAGTTGAAGTCCAAACATCTTAATGTTGCCAAGGTTGAGAGACACTATCTTAATCAATTAATCAGTGTCTGTTACTGCAACTCTCCTTAGAACATAGACTAGAATAAGGGAAGGGACCTTGGACGTCTTCTAGTCCAACCCCCTGCCTGAATAGGAGACCCTATACCATTTGAGATACATGGTTGCCCATGTATCTTTTGAAAGATACATTTCAAAAGAAATGAATTTTGAAAGTCTTTTGAAAGCCTCCAGTGATGGAGCACCCACCGCTTCTGAAGGCAAGCCACTCCCATTGGTAGATTGCTCTTACTGTTAGGAAATTTCTCCTTCGTTCTAGGTTGCTTCTCTGCTTGGTTAATTTCCATCCATTGTTTCTTACCTTGCCTTTTGGTTCTTTGGAAAATAGTTTGAGCCCCTAGTCTTTATAGGAGCCCCTCAAATGTTGAAGGACTGCTATCATGTCTCCCTTAGTCCTTCTTTCTATTAAATTAGACATACCCAATTCTCGTAACCGTTCTTTGTATGTTTTAGACACCGAATCATTTGTCGTTCTTCTCCTTCTCCAGCAGTCTTTACTGATGCATTTTCTAGGTCATGTAGCTTTACAGGGGTCTTTCCATCATCAGTGATGGTTCTCCACTCTCTCATTCACATCTTACCATTTTGACATTCGTTCTCTTCCATTTTTGCAACAGGGTGACCAAAACTCTCTGCAAGAGTCTAAATGTGGCCACCACATTGATTCATTAAAAGGCTGGAGGATGCTTACTTCAGCAGCAGCTGTCTGGCCTCCATTAATATTTCAATCAAGGAGGCAAGTTATGGTTTCTTCCGAAATGGTTTATCTCCCGGGTGAAACTAGCTGGGAAAAGCAACTGGCATAAAAACCTGTGGTCCAGATTTCGGTCAGGGACTCAGCTATAGATACTGGAAGTGATTCTTTTTAGACATTAAGCATGATGAGATATATAAAAACTATTTAGTTCTGTGTTGGCTTTCTCCTTGATTAGTTTACATCCATTGCTTCTTGTTCTGTTCAATCTCTTCTGAAAAACTACCAAGATTGGAATACCCATAACTTAAGTGGTTCCTCTGGTTAATTATTGTTGGTCAGGAAATTTCTCCTTAGTTCTAGGTTGGCTCTCTCCTAGTTTAGATTCTATCCATTGCTTCTTCTTCTTTTTTAATATAAATTTTATTAATTTCTATTAAATATATTTCTTGATGCTTAATAAACACCGTGTTGTCTGGGTATTTAATTTGCTTAGCAATACAAATTCTATTATTAATCTCCAACCCTTTTTTTCCCAACCATTGGTAAAATAAGTTCCATGTTTGATAATCTTCTGTGTCTTCTTTCTGTTCAATGTAAGTCTGTCCATTTCTGTCCAATCTAATATCTTCTTAATCATCTCTTCGCCTTGCGGTCTTTCTTCATTTTTTCCCAATATTGTACTCATATTCGCACAGTTTCCTCCCACTGCTTCTTGTTTGAGCAGCGGGCTGGACTAGAAGACCTCCAAGGTCCCTTCCAGCTCTGTTCTATTCTATAAAATGTTCTGATCAATCTCTTCTTAAAAACCTACAATGCTGGAGCACCTTATGGAGGCAAGCAGGGGTGAGATTCAATTTTTTTAAACAATCGGTTCTGTGGACGTGGCTTAATTGGTGGGCGTAGCTTGGTAGTCATGTTATTGTCTGGGCGTGGCCAACTCAATATCACCCACATCGAGGCATGCATCTCCTCGCCTGACTTCTCATGACTGTGGGGATTTCAGTGCCATTGTGACTTTGAATGGTCCCTCCACATGAGCAAAGTACCAGCAAAGGAGGAAAAAAAAACTCCAAAGAAGTTCCTGAGACAGGAAGTCTAGTCCTGCCAAGAATGTAATAAGAATTATTGGAGAGGCAGTTTCTGAAAGCAACACCAGGATGTTTCCTTCCTGCCTTCCTTACAGGATTAGGCCAGGAATTTCTTCTAACAACCGGTTCTCTGAACTGCTTAGAAGGTTAACAACCTGTTCTAGCAAATAGGTGTGACCTGGTAGAATCCCACCTGTGGAGACAAGCTATTCCTCTGGTTAATTTTTGTTAAAATTTCTCCTTTGTTCTAGGTTGGTTCTCTCCTTGATTAGTTTCTATCCATTGCTTCCTATTCCACCTTCAGGTGCTTTGGAGAATAGCTTGACTCCCTCTTCTTCTCTGGAACAGCCCTTTACATATTGGAAGATTGCTATCTTGTCCTTCTCTTCACTAGATTAGACATACCCAATTCCTACAACTGGAGGTCTTCCAGTCCAACCTTCTGCTCCAGCAGGAAATCCCATACCATTTCAGACAAATGGTCATCCAATCTTTTCTCAAAAACTTCCAGTGTTGGAGCATTCACAACTTTTGGAGGCAAGTCGTTCCACTGATTAATTATCCTAATTGTCTGGAAATTTCTCCTTAATTCTTGGTTGCTTCTCTCCTTGATTAGTTTCCACCCATTGCTTCTTGTCCTTCCCTCAGGTGCTTTGGAGAATAGCTTGACCTCCTCTTTTTGGGGGGCAGCCCCTCAAATATTGGAAGGCTGCCATCATGTCACCTCTTGTCCTCTTCTCTGCTCTCTCTCTCTCTCTCTCTCTCTCTCTCTCTCTCACACACACACACACACACACACACACACACATGAACAGTTGTCTGGGTTATTGGAGTCTCAGCTACAANCCTTTCCTTTCCTTTCCTTTCCTTTCCTTTCCTTTCCTTTCCTTTCCTTTCCTTTCCTTTCCTTTTCTTTCCTTTCCTATCCTTTCCTTTCCCTCCCATTCTTTTCCTTTCCACTCCTCTCCTCTCCTTTCCCCTCTTCCCTCCCCATCTCATCTCTTTTTTTCTTTCCTCTCTTTTTCTTTCCTTTCATCTCCTCCTTCTCCCTCTCCTCTTCTTTCCTTTCCTTTATCTCCTCTCCTTTCTGCTCTCCCCTCCCCTCTCCTTTCCTTTCCTTTCCTTTCCTTTCCTTTCCTTTCCTTTCCTCTCCTCTCCTCTCCTCTCCCCTCCTTTCCCCTCTCCTTTGTCCTTTCCTTTCCTCTCCCCTCCTTTCTCCTCCCCCTTCTCCCTCTCCTCTCCTTTCCTTTTGTATAGATGGACATAGATGGCGGATAGATAGATAGAAAGATAGATATAGGTAAATAACAGAATAGCAGCATAACAGAATTGGAAGAGACCTTGGAGGTCTTCTAGTCCACCACCCTGTTCAAGCAGGAGACCATATAATGGTTGTCTCTTCCTAAAAACCTCCGGTGTTGGAGAACCCACAACTCCTGGAAGGAAGTCATTCCACTCAGGAAATTTCTCCTTAATTCTAGGTTGCTTTTCTCCTTGATTAGTTTGCATCCATCGCTTCTTGTTCTGCCCTCAGGTGCTTTGGGAGAATAGCTTGACCACCTTCTTCTCAAATATTGGAAACTGCTATCATGTTACCTCTGGTCCTGCTTTTCATTAAATGAGACATATAGAGATAGATAGAAGATAGGTAGGTAGGTAGGTAGATAGATAGATAGATAGATAGATAGATAGATAGATAGATAGATGAGAGATGAGAGATAGATAGAGATATAGACAGACAGATAGATGATAGACGATAGATGATAGATGATAGATAGATAGAGATAGATAGAGATATAGAGATATAGAGATGTAGATAGATAGATAGATAGATAGATAGATAGATAGATAGATAGATAGATGAGAGATGAGAGATGAGAGATAGAGATAGATAGAGATATAGACAGACAGATAGATGATAGATGATAGATGATAGATGATAGATAGATAGATAGAGATAGATAGAGATATAGAGATGTAGATTGATAGATAGATAGATAGATAGATAGATAGATAGATAGATAGATAGATAGATAGATAGATAGATAAATAGATTTGGTCTTGAAATCAATAATTTAAAAATAAACCTGAATTACTATTATTCAATTTTTGAGTTGCCCTTTTGTCCTTTTACAATAATTTATCCTGAAAGTGAAAAGCCTGAATGTAATATTTTCCTAAAAGAAGAAAATGAATAAACAGTTTAATACAGCTAAAGGCTTGGCCCCTGATAATATTTCTCCCCTCCCTCCCACCCTCCCTCCTTCCCTCAATTTTAGATGCTATTACAAAGGAGAAAGAAGGAAGTCAAGCAAAACAGACAGGGGTGCTAATACTCTCTCTCCCCCCCCTCTCTGCCCGTGAGTTCCTCATTCCCGACTTTTTTGGAAAAACGAACACCTCAGTGACTTATGCATAACCCGAGACTTTAATTTTAGAGCTTGACAAACCACAAACAAGGAAGGCATTACTTTCCCCTCATTTCTCTCTAAACTCTTTTTGAAGAGCAACTCAGGGGAGACAGTCTATCAAGGAAACTGGGGAGTGTGAGAAGGTTAAGCAAAGCATAAAATGCATCTTCATAGAAAAGATGGTCCAGAAACCTGGGTAGTAGTGTCTACATTTTTAGCACACTTCTGAACCATGATGGATTGCCTCATTCATCGCTAGTTCTGGTGGTGGTGGTGAAACATTTCGTAGGAGGGAGAGCTTTTTACAAGAAAATAAGAGGTTTTTTTCCCCAGTGGCCAATGAGAGAAATGATAGTCAACTTTGTAAGAACAGGATAGAATCACAGAGATGGAAGGGACCATGTTATTAACTTAACCGCTGCAGTGGTTCGCTTAACAACTATGGAAGAAAAGTCACCGAATGGGACAAAATTCACATCACGGCTGTCTCACTTAAGGCTAAGTCCCAATGGCCGACGGATGCAAAACGTATGCAAAAAGGACACAGCGGACGAGCAAAATTTCGGGGGTGCTCCTCGTTGTGCAACCTCCACTCCCAAAAAGTAGGTCGAAAATGTTGCATAAACAGAATGGAAAAGAACGAGAAAAGAACGGACGGTGGTAGGTAGTAGCGTAGCGGGGAACTGATTAAGTGGAGTTCATAGGAAGCCTACGCCGATGACACGGGATGGAAGTGGATGACACCTCCGAAGGCTTCCGGGGAGAATGCCGAAGCGGACGCATAGCGAGAAGGCGGTACGGCGAAGCGTGGGAATGAGCGAGTAATGAATCACGGAAACGCCAAGAGGTAGACAAAGCGGAGTATTGCCGACTGGTAGTGGTGACGTAGACCGTGTCAAAGAGATTCACTGCGCATGCGGGAGTATGGAATTGCATCTAGCTCCTGCGGATATAAAGGATGCAGTTCGCACGCCAGTCAGCATTCAGAGGAAAGATGTGCTGCCACATACATCTTCAAATAACACCATGGTTCGTCAGTCAGGGAAGAAGAGGAAGCCAGTGCTACTCGTGCCAGCCCTGGCAAAGAAGGACAGAACCAGCATCCCACCCCCTGGCACTGACTCTGAAGCTGCTGGTGCTGGCGTGGTGCTGCTGGTCTGTGCTGCTGCTGCGTGCTGCGGTGCTGCTGGTGCTGCTGGTCTGCTGCTGTGGTATCCAGGGACCCCAAGGTCCTCAAAACCCTGCTGCTAAGGCCCTGCTGCTCAAGCCCCTGCCAGAGGGAGGAAGAGGCAAGGGAAGCAGAAGGGAGAGAGGAAACAGTAAACCGTTTCCGAGGAGCATGAGGATGAGGTGCTGGAATGGCTGAGGGGAATGAGTACTTGTGGGGAAAGGGCCCAGACTCTATCGTGACAACCAAGAAGAAGCAGGCAGCTTGGAGAGACAAGGCAGAGAGCCTGGCTACATTGCAGATGTACTCCTGGGATGGTGGAAGCACATGCAGCACCTGGTATGGCAAGGTACACCTCAAAAAATCTGGGCAGGCTTGATCAAAAAACCTGGTCAAGCTCCTGACTAGGGAGATGTACGTCATGGCCAAATGCAGCTTCCTGGAGGGTGAGGTCTGCCACCGGAGGAGCAGCCTTCTGACACCCCTCTCCCTCAGACAGCACACAGACAGCCACGTTCCCTTCAGCCAGGAGACAGCTGCCCTGTCCAGGCAGGTGTTCTTCAGAGGGCCCCACGGCAGAGACCCCCCGAAAGCTGCACTCTCACATGCCGGCAGACTTGGAGGATCCCCTGTCACAAATGGAGGAAGAAGCAGCAGCCACCAGAACCAACGTAACCCCACCCCACCCCAGCTCCACAGGATGCAGGCAGAGAGGCAGACTGAAGGCCGAGCCACACTGTCCTGTTGGAGATCAGGGACACGATGAAGACAAGACATAGAACTTATCTCTCAGCTGCTCCACTGGACAGAGGATCTCCAGCCGCCACACTTTCATCACCTACGTGAGCCACACTCTCAGGGATGTGCCCGAGGCCCAGTACGAGGTGATGAAACAAAAGATAACAGCACTTCTGCACAACCTTCAATGGCCAGCTGAATCTGCTCCGACCCAGTCCAGGTCTGCTCCTCCACCCCAGGCAATGTCACAGCCCTTCCACAGCTTTCAACAGCTCCTCACCTACCAAGGTTATGACTACCAGGACTTCCCACAGCAGAAGAGAGACCTCCCCAGTCCAGGCCCAGATTTCATTGTACACCACCAGAATCCAGTCCTCACCCAGCTTGCAGACCAGACCAGCCCATTACACTCCTCCTTCCTCCACCACAGCCAAGCCCGTTCAACGGACAATCTGTCATCAGTCTGTGCCTGACTATCCCAGTATCTTGATGAGGGCATCGTCACAACCTCATGGGACTGAGTCAGGTCTCTGATAGCTTCCTGAAACACCTATCCCTTGTTGTACTCTCGGGGCCAAACACACACCTGGTGCCTCAGACCAGCACTCAAGCCACAGCCACCTCCACAGTCCCTGGTTGCTTTACAGCTGAGACCATGGACATGATTCAGAGTGACTGAGAATAGTGCCAGAGACTGAGTGTTACTTGTTCACTTTATCTTTGCTTAAGACACTTTACTTGGGTCATTTTGCTTTTTTAATAAAGTCATTACAGTTTACTTAAGACAGTTAATAAAGGTTATCTTTGCTTAAACACACTTTAATTCAGTTTACTTGGTTCATTTTGCTTATTTAATAAAGTCATAAAGGTTACCTAAGAAAGTTAATAAAGGTTATCTTTGTTTGAGACACTTGGTTTCATTTTTTTACTTAATAAAGTGTTCGTGAAAACCTTGAACAAATGGTTAAGCTTGCATGCTTGTGATATGATAAGGATAGTTGTGGGATATTAAGGATAGTTGTGGATGATAAGATAGTGTGGATAGATAGGATAGTTGTGGGATTGATAAACCTCCAGTGCAAGCACTAGTGGGAACTGTATGTCCACCCCATCCAGCTGCCACACATATGGACCCTTTAATTATCAATAACAATTTATTCATTGATCAAACATTTCAAAATAAACAAAGGTCTTTATTAATGCCCTGTTCATTGTAAGGCCACTCAACATACATGGCACAATGTTCATCAGTGTTATGCAACAGGCTCAAGGAAGCATCCATTATCTCTATCCTATCATCCTGTCTTGCCACTCCATTGCTCTCCAGCTGGGGAGTTGCACAGCGTCTTCAGGAGTGGTTGTGCTGCTTCTTCCTTCTTCTGCGTGCAGCTCTCTCTCTGTTGGCCTCTTGTACATCCACACAGTGTCTATCAGGTTGTCCTTGCCTCCATTCCCCAGGCTCCATGTTCCCCATTCCTTGTTGATGGTCCAACAAGTCTGTTCTGCAACACTGGTGATAGCGGGTGCGTGCATGAGATTGTGCAGGAATGCAGCAAAGCTTCCACGATGCTCCTCACAGTCCCTGGGTGATGCCTGCATGTGGTGAGAAGTATCTAGAACCTGTTGGCCAGGATGCCAAAGGCGTTCTCCACCACCCATCTTCCCTGGACAGTGCTGTAGTTGAAGATCCTCTCTTCACGGGTGAGGTATCTTTGAACTGTATGCCTTCATGAGGTAGGTTCTGAGGGAGAAGGCATCATCCCCCATGATGAAGTAGGGCACATCTTGTGTGTTGTTGGGCAGGAGGTCTGGATCGTGAAAACCATTGATGAGGTTGCGTTCCAGCACATCCATGAGGTCACTAGCGTTGTATTCCTGGCTATCTGAATGCTGACCCGTTGCCTGAAGCATCGATGTACATGAACTTGTAGTCAATCAACCATGGCAAAGAGGATGATACTGAGAAAGCCCTTGTAGTTGAAATATAGTGGACCCGAAGTGACTGGAGCTTTGGCCACGTGCTTCCCATCATAGTCAGCTCTGATACCTCTCTTCTGCATTGAATTCCTCCAACCTTGCTTCAGTGGGGGGCACTTGAGGAGCTCCTCCACGTATTCTTCGATGATGGCCTGCACACTTCTCTGACCACTTTGCTGATGGTGTTGTTGTGGCACCCTCCATGCATACTGCATGTTTCTGTATGTGGTTTCAGAGGCCAGGTGCCGGCAGAGTCAGTGCACCTTCGTTCCAGCGGTCCAGGCTGGTGGAAGTTGTGCTCAGCTTGGTCAACCTGGGTCTCAGACGCTCAACAAGTTTGTCAAACAATGGCTGGTGCATCCTCTGTAGTAGGCAGCCGCATCTTCACTATCCGACAGCTGCCAGCCTGAGTCATCGCTCTATGAGTCCATACTAGTACTGGCAATACCATGAGTGTCTTCATTCCTCAGCTCACCATCAGCTTGTCATACAGTCCCAAACTCCATTCTCTCTCACGATCCACCTGGACCCCACACAGCTCTTGGCCCTCTTCTTCTTCTCCTTGTGTATAAAGAGGTGAAACAGTCTGAACAGGGTTTGGTTCTGGTGGATGAATTGATCGCAGCTACCATACGTACTGGTCATTGATCCATGTGTGGAGACAAATGGATGATGTGGAAGACTAAGACCAAGGGTGGAAGAGGTCTGTGCACACCATGTCTGCTGGACCATACTGAGATCCAGCTGATTTCCTCCCCCTTTATAGGAAACTATCGGTATCGCTCGGTGTCCTTCTACATACTCTCGACATACTGCAGACATCCTTAAATATCTGAGATACATCCCAGATCAAACGTTTTGTCCGTTTTAATCCTTTATATACGAGATGCATACGCTACATCCTTTCTATTTCTGTGCTAGTAACGCTGTGTGGACGTTCCGTGTACTTTCGCTTCCTCCCTCTTTCTGTTTTCACTGGAAGCGGATGTGAGTTGTGTGGATGGCCAGAGGATGCCGAAGAGGATACAGTGATGTTTAAACGGATGATAACGACATAAGAAATTTGTGTGCCTGTATAATGTCGTGGATTGGTACATCGCTACGCGTCAGGAAAGTTCAATCCGCTCAAAAAAGTTTTGTTGCATGCCAAAACTTCATTCGTGTATGGAAATAACTTCAGTGGACGGAATGCTGAGGGTCACATTAAAGTGCCCGTATGACAACACGTATCAGTGAGTACACAACGGACTGCATCGGTTTTCCAACGGATGGCCTAACCTTTTCTCAACATTTTTATACATCCTCTTTGCATCCATTGGTGCAGTGGGACAGGGGCTTTTGGAACTGTTCTGACCCAAACTTGGTTCCACAAGAGTAAACACAAGACAAAGGTACCAGCACAACCTTTCACTGTTCATTTACAAATCTGTTTCTTCACAGATAAAAGGCTGCTTCCAACTCATTAGCTCCGATAAGGAAGAGCCTTGCCAAGTTTTTGCAAGTCTGCCAAGAATAACAGATAAAGTTCTAAACAATAAATCAAAGTGTCTCCACACACCAACCAAGTTACTCAGAACATCCTCAAGACTTGAGTTCAAAAACTTCTTTGCTTCCTGCAAAGAACTGCGGTTTCTCAGCTAGCTTTTATCTCCTAAGGGAGGAGTCATTACCTTTCAGCCTTGCTCCTGAGTCACCCCTGCTGCTGCAGCTGCTCTTTCCTTTGAGCAGCCCTGTGCACACATGTACTGTGCACAGGCTCCTCAGGGGCCTCTTCATCACTGCTGCCAGCCTCCACAATTAATCACTTTATTTGAGCGATGTAACTTTGAAAGGTTACTAAAACGATCTGTTGTAAGTCCAAGGACTGTCTGTAATGGCAGACAGCTAAATGTCCTGCCTGAATGCATCGATTGATGGGAGACTAGGAACCAGATGAGGGGGCGCTTGCATAAGTGCACCAACATGCCTCCCGTCCCTGTCCTATTGTTTTATTTTCTTATTCGTATCCATTTCATGTATTCATAACCATTTTATACTTATACCTATTATCTAATAATCGCTTGACAAAATAAAATAAATAAATCATATTTGAATGCGCAATCGTGGCATTCATTAATTTATTTATTTATTGATTATTATTATTTAGCACATGTTGAGAACATGACAGAAGTGTGTCATGCTAAGTCCCCAAAAGGACTATGGCCAGGGGTGGGCTTTAAAAATTTCAGCAATGGGTTCTCTGCCTGGTTGCTGGGTGGGTGGGTGAGGCCATGGTGGGCATGGCCTAGTCAGCCTCCTGCATCTTGGTGAGGGGGGGCGTTGTTGCCCTCCCGGACTCCGGAGGAACCTGAAACTTCCAGGAAGTCCATTTTTTCACCCTCCCCAAGCCTCCCCACCAGCTGTGCACTTACCTCGCATCCAAAATGGGTTGCGTGGCAACTCCTGGGAGGGAAAGGGAGGACTGGTAGGGGAGGGATGGGGTGGGTGGGGCCAGCCAGTGATGAGATTTGGTTTCCCTGAATCCAGGAGAGCCCATAGCAGTCCATCCCTGACTAAGCCTTTGACTAACTACAGTTTGCTTAGTGACTGTTCAAAGTTACAACAGCCCTGTAAAAATTGACTTATGGCCATTTTTCACACTTATGACTGTTGCAGCATCCCCATGGTCACATAATTTACATTCAGAGGCTTGGCAACTGACTCACAGTTATGACAGTTGCAGCGTCTCAGGGTCATATCATCCCCTTATGCGACCTTCTGGCAAGCAAACTCAAGGGGGAAGCCAGATTCACTTAACAACCATATTATTCACTTAGCAAACTGCGAGGTGTCAGAGTTCCAAGTAATATACCCATGGCAAACTGAACTCCGAGGCCGGTAGATTCCTCAAAGAATAGTTTTACTGGATATCTTATTGGCACCCTTCGGGTGAAAACCGACTCTGAAGTTTCCCCTGGTTTTTACCTCATAAAAGTAAATGTTTTTCCCCTTCCCCAAACAATCAGTCACATGGTCCAATCAGGTTGCCACTTGGTTGCCTGGTTACATCACTCCCCCTCTCTCTGACCAGTCATGAGAATGACCTTGGTTCCCAGGAGAAAGCATTTTGTTTTGGCTACAAAACTCCAGCTATATCTATTCCCCCCTCCCTATCTCTCAGTTCCAGTGTGGCAATACTGAAGATTCAAAATGGCTTTGGTCAGGTTAGCTTCAGGGTTGACACAAGGATTCAGTTAACAACAGTGGCAATAACGGTCATAAAATGCCGCAAAACTCACTTCACAAATTTTTCCCTTAGCAACATAAATTTTGGGCTGAATTGTGATCGGATGTTGAAGACTGCCTGTATTTGATTCTGTACACTTATAAAAGTCTAAGTCTAAAGTGATGTGGTGGCCTAGAGGTGGGGCTTGAGTTCGATCCTAGCTAGAGACAGATATTACTGTCTCTGGGTACAATTAGAATATATCTGCTGAACAAAACTCCACATTGGTAACAGGAAGAGCATCTGGCCAGCATCAGCTAGCTCCATTCAGTTGCCCCAGACTCCACCCCACAAGGGATTAAGGGGTTGTTAAATGATTGATGATATGATAATACAAGTCTAAGTCTACTTAGTCTACTACTAAGTCTATAGTAGACTTGGCCAGTCTACTTTCCCCAACTAATCAGCTGGTTGGTTATTTTTTTAGAAGGGATCAGGGACATATTGAAAGAGAAGGAAAGTTTAGTCTTTTTTTAAAAGGTTTGGGATGTGGTGTTGATGTCTCTCTGTGTGTGTAAGAAACAAAAAGAGAGCTGGCTCTTTGCACATATTTATATACAGATGTATCTAATTGATCTACACCTTGTCATTGTCACCTACGTTCTCACCTAACACCACTGAGGTTGCTTTTACAGTATAACTCAAGAAATGCTACACACCCGGAAAAGGCAACATACATGTGGCTCTTCTCTCATTTTAATTAAATGCAATTTAGTTCATTACAGTCATAGACCAGAGATCGGAACAAATAAAAACATTCTGTAAATGTACAATAAATTTTTTTGGTATAAAATAATAAATAACAACTAAAATCTATGATAAAACCCAGTTTGTCAATTATTCATGGTCTGACTATAGTAAAATTACAATCGATAAAATGTGTGGCCTGTTGTCAGTTTAATGCTAAAAGGGAAAGAAATAAGCAGTGTAAAGCATTTGCCACATCTCTCTACATAAAAGCAAAATACCACTCACGCGTCATCACAAAATCTCCAGAACCTTAAAGCCTACAAACTTGAAATTTGGCACGTATGTTCCTCTTCACTTCTAGGTGCTCACTAAGAAAGGCTTTTTTGAAATGACCATCACAGCATTAGTATTTCGTATATTACTATTATTAACACACTCTGATGCTAAGGAGTTCTACTTCCTCTCTCCATCTGAAAAGAAATCTGCTCCAAATGAAAAACAAAAGCAGAGGAGAGGAGTTTCAGTTTTAGTTTCACAGCACCAAGCAGCTTCAGTACAGAACAGTTGAGCTAAGCCCTGCCCAGGCTCCTTGCTGTCTCCTTCTTGTTCACACAGCAAATACTGTTTCAGTTTCCAAACAGCCCTCAACTCTCTCACACATTGACAGGATGCTAGCCAGATGAATACCAGTGGATGCTGGTAGGCAGAAGCACAATTTTTCTCTCTTATTTTCCTCCTCAAAAGCTAAGCCCAACCACATAGTTTCGTAGTGAAGCACGGATATCAAGCTAGTTTGTTATATAACATAACTATGGTGGATTAGACATGTGCTTCCGATGAATCCCGTCTCTCATTTTGTCTCTCCCTTAACAAACCCCTTGAAGAAGGTTGGGGAAGAGACATCAAGAGAGAAATGGACTTGCCTAAAAATTCACCTAAATTTGAAGATCAGCAAGTACAACACACTTCCTTCCTGGCTGCAAACTCTGTTAAATTTAATGAGTGCCAAAGATTGAGACTCTCATTTCCAGAAGAATAGGAGCAAACACTTTGCAAGAGAGACTCCCAGGAAAACTCTTGGGAGAAAGCGAGAGGCATTGCGACCGATTTGCATAGAACTAAGTGGGATTATTCATAATTGCCTTGATAACCCATTCATCTCGACTGAATCACCTTTACCTGCATTGGGCCTAATGGCCCCTTGGCAAAGGCCTTCCCTCCCCTTCAGGGCCATTCAAGAGTAAGTTCCCACAGTTCTATTTCACCAACGAAGTCAGGCAAACAATCGGAAGAGGGGGTCCCATTGACTTACTCCTCCTCTTTCTCGGGGTGCCAAGTTTTAATGGTAACACGATCCGGAGTTTGGGAGAGTGGGACAAAGGCCCACACTATGTGTAAACCCATCAGCAAGAGAAGGCAAACAAAGATACTATAGAAGAGGAGAACATTGGGCCCGATGGAGAGAATGTAAGGTAAATCCAGTTGCCTGCCCCTTTGCTTGTTGGCAACACAGCCTTGGCTTGCGAGCCTATTTTCCACCTTTTAGAGCAAATAAATAGATTTGTTCTGTAACACAGAGCAAAAGGAGAGGGGAGGAGAGAGGCAAGAAAGAGCTGCTAATTCACTTCCCCTCCCGGCCTGCCTCCAACAATTGAGCAAAGCTCTGTGAAACATACCCCTTCTTGTCCTGAGCCTCTTGTCATAGGATACTCCCAAAATGGCTCATGAACATTGATGTTTTCCTACTTAGATGGGCCTTCCCCCCCAAAACAGACATCCATTCTTTCCTTTCTTCTCTGTTCCAATTCATGGAGTTTGAAGGCTTGGTGAGTTGGATGGGATAGAGGAATTGGGCTGGCCGGATAGAAAAAATACAAGGTAACCTTGAGCAATTAGTCTGAGGAGAGGACCAGGCAGGGACAAAATGGGACCAGGAAGTTACCACTCTTCTGGAGTCAAGCTTCTTGGAGGAGATGTTTCTCCATCATGTGGGACTTCTTGGCAGTTTGCCACCTTACCTGTGGCATCATAGACATAGTGATCTGTCAAAGCAGGGAGTGGGGTTAGGACTTGACTTGACTTTTGCCTTAACTTGACTTTTGACTTGACTTTTGACTTGACTTTGACTTGACTTTTGACTTGAGTTGACTTTTGACTTGACTTTTGACTTGACTTTTGACTTGACTTGACTTCACTTGACTTCACTTCTTTCTACTATGTACTTTTATATGTTGGGAAAGCTTATAAAGATTAGGCTACACTAACCACACTATAGGTTTAGGTTACACTAAAATAGGTTTCTCCACCTTGGCAACATTAAGACTTATTCCTTATACTGGCTGGGGAATTCTGGGAGTTGAAGTCCACGAGTCTTAAAATTGCCAAGGTGGAGAAAGACTGCACTAAACTAACAAATGCTCCTCAAATCCCATGAGTGTTTTTATTCCATTTTCAAAGAAAGCATTTTTATTTTTCTCCAAGTAAATTAGGTGGGGTGTCTTTCCTTTCTCTAAAACATGGAATATCTCCGGATGGCCTGCTGAGCTCCAATAAATCCCTTTGCGAGAAACATGGGTAGGATGTCAGACTTCCTCAGCCCATTTTCTGCTTCCCACAGTACTTGTGGCACCAGTCTCAGATCGAATTATAATGTGATTTATAGGAAAGGTTATTGCTGTTTTTTCCAACTTCTGCATCCTCTCGAGAGATATTTGCATGTTGTGAGAATGTTAAATCTATTCTGTGATTATTTTAGTTCGTTAGGGAGGAGATATTATTGCTTTGTTTGTGTGTGTTTGTATGTATATGTGGGTGTGTAATTTTCAGATAAATTCTATGAGAAATCATTTTTTTTTCTTCATGCAAATTTATCTTATGTGGTTCATTTTAGGCAAATTTTCTCTGTGTAAACATTCAAGGTGCACACTGTATTTTTTTAATGCCAATCCTCTGCTGAGGGCAGGCATCAAATTACAGAATCCTGATTCAGTGGTGGGATTCAACTTTTTTTACTACCAGTTCTGTGGGTCTGGCTTGGTGGATGTGGCGGGAGAAGGATGCTGTAAAATCCCCATTCCCTCCCCACTCCTGGGGAAAGTTACTACAAAATCCCATTCCCTCCCCACCCCATTAACCTGCTTTCCAGCTCTGTTCTCCTGTGCAGAGCAACAAAAGAAGACCCAGCCAATCAGCTGGGACTCAATGGGAGGCAGAGAATAGAGGGGGCAGGGCCAGTCTGAGGTCGTATTTGCCGGTTCTCCGAACTACTTAAAATTTCTGCGACTGGTTCTCCAGAACTGGTCAGAACTTGCTGAATGCTACCTCTGTCCTAATTGAAAAAACATTCAATAAAAGGTAGCCCATCATCATTCTGGATAATTGGTTCCACCACCCAACTGCTTTAATACAAGGAATTTTTTTCAATGTTCAACCATATTCATAGTATCATAGGACTGGAAGGGACTTTGGAGGTCTTCTAATTCACCCCCCTGGCCAAGGCAGCAGTCCTTATACCACTCCAAACAAATGGTTGTTCAATCTTTCTTTCTTTTATTGAGTTTCTATTACATACATTTCTTAGTGCTTAATAAACATCGTGTTTTCTGGGTATTGTCAGAATTTCAGCAGTTACTCCAATTAAATCATGAGTCTTGAGCCAAACTTCCAAAACTTCAAAAGGATTTATTGGGAGTAAACATGCCAACACTGCCTGGGTGTAGCTGACTCTGAGACACATCATTCATTGTCACCCTTAACCCTCGTTTTCCCTCACCCCCAAGGTGTATCGTAATTCATATTCTCCAATGGGACACATCCATAGCCAAGAGTCTTCAATCATGCTCTCCAGTTAGAATTTTGCAATGCAGAAACTTCAGTCACCTAGTTACTATCTTTGAAAAACTATTTATGGAATGCTCTTTCAAACCCTTTTGTTTGCTTAACAATACAAATTACATTCTTAGTCTCCACCCTTTCCTCTCCCCAACCATTTGTAAAAAATTCCATATTGGATAATATTCTACACCCTCTTTCGGTTTAATTTTCAATGTCAATCTATCAATTTCTGCACAATCTAGTATTTTCTTGACTATTTCTTCATTTCGTGGTATATCTTCACTTTTCCAATATTGTGTGAAAATAATCCTCGCCGCTGTTAAGAAATGTAATATTAAATACATACTTTTCTCATCAGATTCTTCTGATATTATACCTAATAAAAACAAGTCAGGTTTAAAATCTACATGCTTTCCTTTCATCTTTTCTAACCACCTATGCATCTTTGCCCAATATTTTTTTTTGCTTTGACACAAGTCCTCCACAAATGATGAAATGTGCCTGGTTTTTTGTTACATTTCCAATATTTGCTTGGCATATTTTTAAACATTTTAGCTAAACCTTAAGCAATGGAGCATCCAGAATTTCAGGAGATAATCTGTTCCATGGATTAATCCAGTGGTGGGATTCAGCCGGTTCTCACCGGTTCACTAGAACTGGTTGTTAACTTTCTGAGCAGTTTGGTGAACTGGTTGTTGGAAGACATCATTACGGCAGAGAACCGGCTGTTAAATTATTTGAATCCCATTACTGGATTAATCGTTCAGTCAGGAAAGTCCTTCTTATTTCCAGGTTGGATCTCCCTCTAAGGAGCTTCCACGCATTGTCTCTTGTCCTGCCCTCAGATCCAATGGAGAACAAATTGATTCCTCCTTCCCTGTGTCAGCTGTTGGAGGATTGAAAGACGCTATCATGACTTCCTTAGCCCTTCTCTTTGTTAAGCTTAAACATACCTATTTTCTTTTTTAGCTTCTAGAGCCCAAATCACCTTTGTTGCTCTTCTCTTCACTCTTTCCAGGATCTCAGCATCTGTTTTGTATTGTGGTGACAGTAAAGTACAGGTGTGTAGGAATATTCAGTCTTCCTGAAAATTAAATCTGTGATGTCTTGCATGCACCCATGTGAACATGAATTGCCTTCTTTTCCTAAACTCCTTAAAAGGATGCCACACCATTCTTTGAATGAGGTAGAACTGATCAATTCATTCTTCCAGTCTTTTGATAGCAGAACAGAATAGAACTGGAAGGGACCTTGGAGGTCTTCTAGTGTAACCTCCTGCTCAAGCAGGAGATCCTATATCACTTCAGACAGATGGTTGTCCGGTCTTTTCCTAAAAACCTCCAGTGATGAAGCACCTACAACTTCTGAAGGCAAGCTATTCCACTGGTGAATTGTCCTCACTGTTAGGAAGTTTCTTCTTAATTCCAGGTTGCTTCTCTCCTTGATTAGTTTCCCTCCATTGCTCCTTGTCCTACCTTCTGATGCTTTGGAAAATAAATTGAATGCCCTCTGAAATACTGGAATACTGCTATCATGTCACCCCCCCACAAGTCCTTCCTTTCCTCTACTGGCCATATCCAATTCCTGCAACTGTTCTTCATGTGTTTTAATCTCCAGGATTTTCATCATCTTAGCTGTTCTTCTTTGCACTGTTTCTAAAGCCTCAACATCTTTTTTTTTTGTAATGGGGTGACCAAAACTGGATTTTGACTCCATGGAATTGATTGGATTTTGACTTCCATCAGAATTGGAATAAAGATTGAAACATTTTCTTTAAATTTTTGGTTACCCCAGAACTGGATTTTGGTCACCAAAAAAAAAAAAAAAAGTTTCAATCTTTCTTCCAATCCCATCAAATCCTGCATCCTTTGCCAACCATTGCAACTTAGCTTCCCATCATAAATGCATTTTGCAGATCAACTTCTTCTTTTTTATATAGCAGGAGTACTTTAATTCAATTAATGTCCTCTGCACTATTATTTTAAGAACAATTCCTCTGCAGTTAATATAATGAAAGCAAATTTATGAAAGAACTAAGCAAGTGGTTTGGTGAATATTATTAAATACTGCTTAGCCCATTCCACAGCAATGGGCCAATATTGCTTCCATTTATATCAACATTGAACTATTCTTTTAAATTCCTGATGCTTTTACCAAAACCAAGTTGAAATACTGAGACATATTTTCATGCAGATCAACTTCTAAATCTGTCAAGATGCATAAATCTCCTGCCCATCTACCTCACCCCCCAATCCCGGATATGGATAAAAATCTTTTGCCTGCAAATATTCGAACTTCTGCCCTAGAATTTAAGGTCATTGAGAACACGGAGTCAACATTGCCTATCTCCCAATCAAGAAACAAATAAATATATCGGTCTCACTGGGATTCAACTTGACTATTAAGCTGCCTTTCTAATGAAGCATGGAGCTTAGTAGCAACTCTTTTAGGAAGAGATATTTATCTAACCCTGGCCTACTATATTAATCTGAAACACAACATCGCTCCTTCTGAATTTCAAATAACCACTTACCCAGTTGGTTCAAAGGAGAGAGGTTTGGAAAGAGGTTTATTTGGAAACTGTTATACTTAGATTAATGAGACTTTAATTTTTCATTAGAAAAGCAATGGAGGCTGCAGATCTTCATTAATATGTGGCTCCAATGTTCTACAATGTTTATAGTGAGATCACAGTTTGAATACTGAGTCCAGTTCTGGTTGCCACGATACAGGAAAGATGCTGAGATCCTAGAAAGGGTGCAGGGAAGATGATAAAAGGTCTGGAGGCTAAACTGCATGATGAACAGAATAACAGAACAGTAGAGATGGAAGGAACCTGGGGGGTCTTCTCGTCCAACCCCTGGTCAAGCAGGAGATATTATACCGTTTCAGACAAATGGTTCTCCAATCTCTTCTTCAAAACCTCCAATGATGGTACGCCCATGCTGGAGTGAGCTAGATATGTCTAGTCTATGAAAAAGAAAGAATAAAGGGGACATAATCATTATCTTCTAGTAGTACAGAGATGAGGGTGAGTGGTGCGGTGGCCTAGAGGCCTCTCAATCAGGAGGCTGTGAGTTCAATCCTAGGTAGAGGCAGATATCTCTCTCTCTGGGCACAGTGAGAATATATCTGCTGAACAAAACTCCACATTGGTGACAGGAAAGGCATCCAGTCAGTAAACACTCAGCTCCATTCAGTTGCCTCCACCCCACAAGGTATTATAGGGTCATTACAGGCAGCAAATGGTCAGAATTGGGAGCGTCCTATCAAATCCTGTACCTGTCAACAGTGATGTCCCTCAAGTCAGCGTTCTAGGACCAACTCTCTTCATACTCTACATAAATGACCTCTGTGATCATATTAAGAGCAACTCCGTCCTCTTCCCTGATGATGTAAAGTTATTCAACACCACCGACAATACTGCTACCCTTCAAAAAGACCTCAACTATGTATCAGAATAGTCAAACAAATGGCAACTTCAAATCTCAACANGAGTACTCATCTCTAATGATCTAAGTGCTAGAGCCCACTGTAACTACATAGCCAAAAAGGCATTAAGAGTTGTTAACCTAATCCTGCATAGCTTTTTCTCTGATAATATCACTCTACTAGCTAGAGCTAGACCAATACTTGAATACAGATCATCAGTCTGGAACTCGCATTACATATCTGATATTCATACAATTGAGAAAGTCCAGAAATATTTTACGAGAAGAATCCTCCACTCCTCTACTCATAGCAGAATATCTTATGCCACCAGACTTGAAATTTTAGACCTAGACAACCAAGAACTACGCCACCTTCAGTTCAATCTAAGTATAGTATATAAAATTATATATTGCAATGTCTTACCTATCAATGAATACTTCAACCAAAAGCTTCAACCCAAAAAATATTAGAGCACTAAATAGATATAAACTAAAGATAAACCACACCAAACTTGATTGCAGAAAAAACGACTTCAGGAACAGAGTGGTCAATGTCTAGAGTACTCTACCTGACTCTATGGTTTCTTCCCCAAACCCCAAAATCTTCAACATTAGACTGTCTACTACTGACCTCACCCCTTTCCAAAGAGATTTGTAGGGGGCGTGCATAAGCGCACCAAAACGTGCCTATCGTTCCTGTCCTATTGTTTCTTTTTTTTCTTATTCATATCCATTTCATATATTTATAACCATGTTTATACTTATACTTGTTATCTAATTGTTTGACAAAATAAATAAATAAAAATAAATAAATTTTGGAGAAACTGGATTGAAAATCTTTCAGGCTCTATGAAGACTTATAATTCCCTGATTGTAAAAGTACTGTAGGCTTGTAGAATTCTACCCTGTGAACTTCTTTGTTTTAGAGTTTTGAACGTTATTTATAAATACCCAATTTTAAAATGTCTTAGCTTATCAGAATTAGTCAATGATTCACACTAAGTACCAACAATACTGAGACTGTTTGGAAAGAGATAGGTATGTTTTTGAAGATGAAATAACTCTTTCCCTACCTTTTCCATCCCTTGCCTGAGATAATAGTGTCATGATGCATTGAATGAAAAGAGAGCCTGCTCATGTTAAAACATTCAGGCTAGAAACCTAGAAATCAGGAGTTTTAGTCCAGCTGGGTGACTTTGGGCCAGTCATTTTTTTTCTCAGCCCAATGAAGGAAGCAATGGCAAACCTGTACTGAAACTTTGCCAAAACAAAAACAAACAACCCAAACCCCCATCCCCACCCGACCCCTACAAGGGTTTTTCCAGGCTGGAATGAGTTAACTCACCATTGTCAGTTGGCTACAGAACAACTTGCCCTAGGCAGCTTGTCACGGGGAAAACTTGTCATGAGCCTGCGCCTTCCACTCTGGTTTCCTGGCTTGGCCTGGCTTGAGAGAAGTGAACACACAGAGAGACATAGAGACACAGAGACACATGCACCATTCTGAACTTGGGGACTTTTATCTTCATCCATGCTGACAAGCTGTCAATTGTGCCCCGAGTTTGGAGGGAAGGACCTTTCCTTCAATGTGTTGTGTGCACACACATACGTACCTCCCCTCCACACCCAATTCCAAGCATGGGGACTTTTATCTGCATCCAAGCTGGCAATCTTCCAATCACTCTTGGGCTTGGGGAGAAGAACCACTCCATCGGCATGCTGTACTTGTGCTACAGAACATGTCAGTCAGAGAATTCTGGCTGCCAGGGTCAAGGAAAAGGGCCTTTTCTGCTGCTGTTCCTGCTTTGCAGAACATCTTACCCCCAGAACTGAGGAAAGTCCTCAATCTTCTGGCCTTCTGTGATGGTATCAAAACTTGCCTGTAGAGGACATCAGGGCCCACACATCCATAGGAGAGAATTCATGACATCACCCATGCCCCTCTTGTATTAACTTTTTGTCTTCCCATCTTGGATCTCTCCATCTCTTGGAATTTTATAATGTTTTACATTTTTAATCTTAAATTATTCATTTTTAATGTTTTATTATTGAGTGGCATGGTGGCTGAAAGGTGAAGATGCTTGCCTCCCACTCAGAAGGTTGAGAGTTCAATCCTAGGCAGCAACATATGTTTCTCTATCAAGCTGCAAAGAGGAAATATCTGCTGCAAACTCTGCATAGGTGTCAGGAAGGGCACCAACCAGTAAATGCTCAGCTTCAGTTAGTTGCCCTGACTCCATCCTGATAAAAGGGATTACAGCGTTGTAAAATGTTTTATTTATTGATTAAATTGTACATCCCTCAGAGCCCCTTGGTGAGGGAGATGCACATTTAATAAGTTTGATATATAAACAAACAAACAAACATATTCTACATTCATATACTTCTTTAAATGACAATATTATATGTCTGTTTAGCATAGCTATATGAAAAATAAAATAATGAGGTAAGTTAAGATCATAACAAATGTTCTAGTAAATTCTTAAAAATGTTGATATGGAGGATATCTGTCTCACATAGTTCCTTTTTTGCATTGTGTTGTTTTTTTTCCCAAGGAAGTAGTGGTGGCTTAGCTAAGGAATTGGTTTCAGTGTACCCAAATTGTACCGTGAAACTTTTCGATCTTCCTGGAGTTGTGGAAATATCAAAAAAATATAATGCATTTTCAGATGAATCCCAGATCTCTTTCCATGAAGGTAATATGTGCTTTGAATTAACATCTCTGCCATTGCAAAGCAATAGTTTAAAAAATGGTAGTATCACTGTAGAGCAAGCTTTATGAACAGGAGAGTAAATTGTTTCTCCATGTTGTTAGTAGAATTAACAAATTCCTATCTTATTAAGAGATTTATTCTTGTTACAGGGGATTTTTTTAAAGATCCAATTCCTGAAGCAGATCTTTACATCTTATCAAGAGTTTTGTATAATTGGAATGATGAAAAGTGTATCCAGCTGCTAACAAAAGTATTTACAGCCTGTAAGCCAGGTAGGCATTGCTAGAAAGAGAAAAAAATGCCATTTGTGAATGGGAAGACAAACAAACCAATCAGAGCGATCCGTAGATTTTTAAATGTATTTGCAGAAACCTTTGACAAATGAGATAGTGCTCACTTATGACCTAAAAGGGTCTCAGAAGTTTGGTTGCAGGTCTTTGTAGTTATTAAGTGATATAGGTAGTCCTTGACTTATAACTATTCTTTTAGTGACTGTTCAAAGTTAGATGGGACATGATCAAAATTCAGATGCTTGCCTATTTATGATGGTTGTGCTGTTCTAGGGTCATGTGATCACCTTTTACAACCTGCTGACAAGCAAAGTCAATGGGGAAGCCAGATTCACTCTATAACTGTGTTACCAACTTAACAACTGCAGTGATTTAACAACTATCTTGCTTAACATCAGGAATTTGGGGCCAATTGGGTTGTAAGTCAAGTACTACCTGTAAAATATGTGACCACATCACTCAGTGACCACAATCCTGGATCTTTCATTGAGACTGTTAAGCAGTTGTGTGGCTCGTTAAGTGGAGGAACTGAAAAACTACATGTCAAAAGAGGACAGGCAGTTCCTCTCCATGCATGGAAGAGAATTTTTGGATTAGGATGCAGAATAGAAGCTTGGACCCCAAAAGTCTGACATGTGATAGAATGTAGTTGGGCAGATTCCCAGGAAGGAGGGTGTGCATCCAGAGGAATAAGAGACAACAGAGTTCAGATAGTTTGTGTAAGAGAATGAGGATATCCCCCCCAATAGCCCCCAGACTTAACATTTCATGAAGCTAGCAGTCTGCTTCCGTTTGGCAAGATTCTGTCTGTACATGTAGACCAATAAAGACCTATGTTTGGAAGAATCACTACAAATCTTTCTTGGAGACTGACAGAGCTTTCTTTCCCTGATCCACAGCTGGCCTTCCCCTGTCCTCCATGTGCAGAAGGGAACCGCTGTGCTGGGTGTTTTGTTTGAAAACACACGAGGTAGACCGGGTTCCAACAACAAAAGGTTTTATTCAAACAGTAGTCAGAATAGGAACAGTTTGGCTGCAGCCGCAGCCAGCCTTTTATACAGGCTGGCCTGCTTGCTTTCAGCCTATGGCATTTCTTTAAAATTGCCGCCTTTCAGCAGCTCTTTGGATTGGTTCCTAGTGAACCAATCCACCTCTTATTTATCTGGACCAATCAGAACAGTAGCCTAGGATTCAACCACTTGCATATAGAACACCGGGCCAGAGAAAGGAAGCTCAGATCTTCATTAGCCTAGTTTCCTTTTTCCAGCCCACACATGAGTTCCCCTTTTCTCCATGTGCTAGCCTTTCTATCCTTCAGAACATTATGCTGTCCAGTTGTGGTTCACATTGGATTGACATAGTTATCAGCAGGTGCACAAAAGTAAATATGGTAGACCAGTAGATGATGGTGCAAGGAGAAGGACTGGAACTTCTAAGTCTTGTGGGGTGGGGAGAAGGTGGCAGGGAGCACACTGAGGCCTTCTGGGTCATAGCAGCTTTCTGTGTACTCCCTAACCAACACTGAAGCATTACTATACTATGGAATCTAGTTTCTGCCATTGTGCCTATGAAAGCTATGTTATGAAATCTGTTTCTTTCTTACCCTTCCAAGACAGAGAAATGCCACTTATCACTGAATTTAAACAAAGTACACTTGTGGAAAGATTCCATAGAATGTTTGTGATGCTTCAGTCATGAAATAGAAGCAGAAGAGGTAGAGCATGGGAAGCAATCCTGTCGGAAATAGGCAAAGGTGGCATGTGTTTTGAATTCAGCAACAATGAAGGATCCAGGATTTGCATAACATTTTTATATCTTTTTAGGACCTTCAGGAGATTAAAATCTACCATAGACTTAGTCTAGGGGAAAAGAGTCAAATTTCCCAAAAGTAATATTTTTAGAAGAGGGGGAAATTTTGGGGAGAAAGGTCACAGCCATAAAACTGAAAATGTGATGCATTAGCTCTTTTGTAGGTGAACTGTTACTTATTTAACAAATTACTTTTGCAACAGGGGGTGGAGTCTTAGCAATGGATCCAATTATTGATGACAAAATATCTGAATCGCTTCCTGCTCATTTCTACTGCATTTTTATGTTACTTATGTGTGAAGGAAAATCACGGAAAGAATCAGAACATCGAATGCTCTTCCAAACTGCTGGCTTTAAAGACATTCAGTTTAAGAAAGGAAATGTTTATGATGTCATTTTGGCCAGAAAATAATATTCAACATGCTTCATTCCAACTAAATGTTAAATAATTTCAAACAATAAAAATGCTTATTGTATTGATCCTAATGTGTGTGTGTGTGTGTTTGTGTATGTGTATATCCATATTAACCTTATAGTCTATTGACATTACTTTGATTTTCCTCACTGGAAGAAAGTAATTTAGGCTGAATAACTCTTGATATTTTGTCATTCTGAGGAAACAACATGTTGCCCAAGAGGTGGATTAAGCCCATGTCCCACTGAACCAATGGATGCAAAGAGGATGTAAAATGGACAAAAAAACTTGCCATCCGATGGAAAACTCGGTGCATCCATTCTGTACTCATTGCATATGTGTTTCATATGCTCTATCCCTCCAGCATCCGTCCACTGAAACGTCCGCTGTATCCTCTTGGCATCCTCTGGGCATCCCCTCAACTCACATCTGCTGCAGCTGAAAACAGAAAGGAAGAGGAAACGAAAGGTACACAGAACGTTTATACAGCGTTAGTAGCACGGAAATAGAAAGGATGTAAGCGGATGCAGCTCGGATATAAAGGCATTAAAACGGGACAAAACGTTTCTATCTGGGATGTATCTCATATATTTGTAGGGATGTCTGGAGGATGTCTAGCGAGTAATGTTAGAAGCTGACCACGCATGAGTGGACAGTACCAATATTTCCTACAAAAAAAGGAGGAGGAATTACCTGGATCATCAGTATTATGCAGTCGCAGCAGCCGTGATCGTAACAGACCTCTTCGACCCTTGGTCTTGGTCTTCAACATCATCCATAGTTCTCCACGCTATATGACCAATGTTAACGACACGTCCTATTGGTAAGCTGGTGGATCATTGGTCAAATCACCAGAACAAGCCCTGTTCAGACTCGCTTTCACCTTTTCTACACAAGGAGAAGGAGACGTCAAGGAGCTGTGTGGGTCCTCGAGGAAGTTGAGATCATGGGAGAAGGGATGGAGTTTGTGAACTTCTATGGACAATGATTGATGGTTGGAGCTTGAGGAATGAAGGACACTTGTGCATTCCAGCATTCATTTGATGGAGGAATGCCACCAGCCATAGTATTGAGCGAGATTGTAGATTAGTCTGAGACCGCAGGTTGCACCATTGCGGACGAAGCACCAACCTTTCCGTCCCAACCTTGGACCGCTGGACTGAAGGTGGACTGACTCTGTGCCACCGGGCCTCTCGAGAGAGCCAGACACTAACAAACAATGCCAGTATGCTGTGGCCACACAACAGCAATCCGCAAAGTGATCAGGAGAAGTGGTACTCGAAGCCATACGTGAGGAGTCCTCCATTTGTCCACCATGAAGAAGGCTGGAGGAAGTTTGCAGAACAGTTGGTATCAGAGGTGCGAACTTTCCCCACACCAATTGGAGCCATAGATTGGGAAGCCACGTTGGCCTGCTAAAAGCTCCAGGCAACTTTCAGCGTCCAATTATACAACTAAAGGGCTTCTTCAGTATCATCCTCTTTGCCATGGTTGATTGCTGGACTACAAGTTCATGTACATCGATGCTTCTTGGCAACGGGTTCAGCTTCAGATAGCAGGTATAACAACAACAAGTGACCTTTCAAGATTGGACTGGAACGCAACGCTCATCATGGGTTTTTCCAGATCCAGACCCCTAGCCCAATGACACATAAGATGTGCCCCTCTTCATCGTGGGTGATTGACGCCTTCTCCCTCGAGAACTACTCATAGCCGTACAGTTCCAAGATACCTCACCCTATTGACCAACGAGAGGATCTTCAACTACAGGCCGTCCAGGCAGAGAAAGCCTTTGGCTCCTGGCCAACAGGTTGCCAGGTAATTCTCAACCAACATGCAGCATCACCCACAGACTGTTGAGGAGCATCGTGGAAGCTTGCTCATCCTGCAACAATCTCATGCGCACGCCGCTACCACAGTGCTTGCCAGGAAGAGGCTTGTCGAGGCCGGTAAACATGGGAATGGGACATGGAGCCTGGCTGGAACTGGAGCAAAGACTAAACCTGATAGACACTGTGGATGTACAAGGCCCCACAGAGCTTCACCGTTGAAGGGAGAAGCAGCGCAACTACTGAAACACTGGTGCAGCTCCCCAGCTCGAGCAGTGGAAGTTGGCAAGACAGGATTGATAGATGGTTAATGGATGGTTCCTTGAGCCTGTCTCATACAAACACTGATGAGAATTGTGCCATATATGTTGGTGGCCTACAATGAATAGGGCATGTAATAAAGAAGCTTTGTTTATTTTGTAAATGTTGTTGTATGCAATTGAATAAATTTGTTACTGATAATAAAGGGTCCACTATGTGTGGCAGCTGAGAGGGTTGGACCATGCAGTCCCATATGGCTTGCACTGGAGGTTTATCATCCCACAGCTATCCTATTCTAGTCCCACCACTGTCCTTACCCATCCCACAAGCATGCAAAGGATTAACCATTTTTCAAAGTTTTTCACAACACTTTATTTAAGTCAAAAAAAATGAACCAAGTGCTTTAAGTATAAGATAACCTTTTATTCAATAACTGTTTTAATAAACTGTATGACTTGTTTTAAAAAAAGCAAAATGGATACCAAGTAAAAGAATGTTCTTTAAGCGAAAGATAAAGTGACAAGTAAACAACTCAGTCTCTTGGGCACTATTCTCAGTCTATCTGAGGTAGTCCATGTCTCACTGTTAAGCGGCCAGGGACTGTGGAGGTGGCTGTCGGGCTTGAGTGCTGGTCATGAGGCACCATTGGGGTGCTTGGCCCCGAGAGTACAACAGGGGATGGTGTGTTTCAGGAAGCTATCTGAGAGCTGGCTCAGTTCCATGAGGTTGAGAGGCCCTTCTTCAAGTACCTGACATGTGAAGGCACAAGACGGATGATAGATTATCCATTGACGGCTTGGCTGTGGGTGTGGAGGAAGCAGGAGGAGTGTAGTGGGGCTGTCTTGGTCTGCAACTGGGCAAGGGTGTGGCATCTATGGCGTGCGATGAAACCTGGGGCCTGGACTGGGTAAGAGCTGTTTCTGCGGTGGGAAGTCCTGGTAGTTATAGCCTTGGTAGGTGAGGCGGCTGCTTTGAAAGCCGTGGAAAGGCAGTGACATCACCTGGGGTGGAGGGAGCAGACCTGGACTGCGGTCAGAGCAGGTTCAGCTGGGCCTTGAGGCGGTTGTGCAGAAGTGCTGTTATCTTTTGCTTTATCACCTGGTATTGGGGCCTCGGGGTAAGGGTCCCATTGGAGGGGTTTCTGGCTCACGTAGTGATTGAAGGGTTTCCGGTCCGAGGATGGTCTTGTCACTGTGGACCAGCTGAGAGAGAAGTTCTGTGCTTGTCTGGATCTGTGGCCCCTGATTTCTCAAACAAGGACAGTGTGGCTCTGGCCCTCCAGTCTGCCTCTCTGCCTGTATACTGTGGAGCTGGGTGTGGCGTGTGGGTTGTGTGCGTGGTCTCTGGTGGCTGCCACTTTCTTGGCTCCATTTGTGACAGGGGATCCTCCGCAAGGTCCCTCTGGCATGGAGAGTGGGAGCTGTCGGGGGGTCTCTGCTGTGGGGCCCTCTGTAAGACCACCTGCGCCTGGACAGGTAGCTTACTCCTGGCTGGAAGAGGACTGGATGTCTGTGGGCTGTCTGAGGGAGAGGGGTGTCAGAGGGGCTGCTCCTCGGTGGTGGACCTCACCCTCCAGGGAAACTGCCTTGGCCATGGATGTACATCTCCCAATCAGTGAATCTTGACAGCGACCTGCCCAGATACACCATACCAGGTGTGCATGTGCTTCCATCATCCCAGGAGGACATCCGCAGTGTAGCCCAGGCTCTCTGCCTTGTCTCTCCAAGCTGCCTGCTTCTTCTTGGTGTCCCGATACAGTCTGTGGCCCTTTCTCCAGAGGACTCGTTCTCCCTCAGCCATTCCAAGCACCTCCTCCTCAATTGGTCTTCCGGAAGCGGTGTACTGTTTTCTCTCTCCCTTCTCCTTCCCTTGCCTCCTCCCTCTCGCAGAACCTTCAGCAGCAGGGCGCTTTGAGGGCCTTGGGGCTGGTCCACCACAGCTAGCAGTAGCAGAGCAGAAGCACCCCAGGCAGCACCAGCACCAGCCGCAACACCAGCAGCAGCACCAGCAGCAGTAACACCAGCAGCACCAGCAGCAGCAGTCATCCGCTACGCATCCCCCCCTTCCTTATGCGTCCGCTTCGCTATTCTCCCCTGGAAGCCCTTTCGGATATGTCATCCGCTTCCATCCGCTTTTCCATCTGCTAGGCTTCCTATGAACATCCGTTTCACATTCCCCGCTACATCCCTACCCCCATCCGTTTCTTTTCCATTTCTTTTCCGTTCTGTTTATGCAAATATTTCGCCCACTTTTTGGAGCGGATGACAATGGATGGAGCCACCCCCGAAATTTTGCTCATCCGCTGTGTCCTTTTTTCATTCGTTTTGCATCCGTCGGCCAGTGGGACCTAGCCTTTAGATCAGAAAACTGACTTCATAGCAATACAATAACTACTATGTGAGACTATAAAAACATTGTCTCTGAGATGAAATATTACCAATTCTTTTAAGGGATAGAAAAAAAAATGGTGACAATTCCCAAAGTGGCAGTATCTAATGTGGGGTGGGAAAAAATGAAATGGGCCTGATGAAGGCTGCCACTGTACTGGAGGGTCCAAACACACAGGAGTATTATGCACAATACACACTGCATTGTGAATGAATTTATAGGGTACAAGATGTTGCAAGTTTTCTTCAGCAGAGGAAGCTCTTAAAAACCATATGAAGAAGGTTGGGAAGAAAGAGTGAGAACATTTCCTGTTTTCACTGAGCTATGACAGAAGAAACTTACTGCTATGTATGCCACCTTAAGTCATAGAAATCTAAGAAAACAAATAAGCAAAGAGCAAATCTATTTCTGTCTGAACTTGGAAGAGGAAACTTGAATGTTTCAAGATATATCATTTATAAGACCTTTTTGTCCTTCTTCCATTAATGCATGAAAATGCTTTACCTGCATCTTTAAGAAGTGGCCTTCCTCTCTAACAATCAGAGTTTGATTATCTTTGCTTGGGAACCTCAGTCCCAAAGGGACTATATGTAAATAGTGGAAATGATATTGCTGAATTTGATAGTTGATCCTTATTTCTTAGTGAAAGTGTGCAATTACACAGGAAAGTGTTAGCACAGCTTCCATAGTAGTGTTGACTCATTACAGTAACAAGAAATGGATTCTGCAAATGCAATAAGATTTGAGAAAATTTGCCACTCTTAAAGGCACAGTATAGGCTTTAATAGTGGCTCTTACCTGTGTTTGGTAGAGTTCATCCCTTATTGAATTCCAGCAATGTTTTAGATCAGGGGTATCAAACTCCCGTCATCATGGCAGTGTCACATGACATATTGGGACCTTTCCTCTTCACTAAACTGGGCGGGGGCAGGGCCAGCACATGACACATCTGGGCCATGGGTTTGACACTTTAAATGCAGCAGACCAGCATGGAAAGTCCCCAGCTCCTTTGAAACTGCTCGGCAATCAGTCAGTTGGAGCAGACCAATCTACTGTGTCCAGTCCCTGTGGTGGGTCATAGCACTGGAAAATCCCTAGGAAATCAAGGTCTGATCTGACCATGAAAAGGAGACAGTATAAGTTCTCCCAATTTCAGATCACACTGCCAGTTCTCTGACAGGAACGCTAAATCAGAATTCAGGCTCCAGATGACCCGGGAGACGCTCATGATTGCCATGGAAGTCTTGAACTCCTGAGCCACCCCAGACTCCATTCTCCAAGGAGATCAGGCAAGGAGATTGTAGTACAGCAGTAATGTAGGTAAAATAGCAACAGTCACAGCTGATCCCTAGACCTCAACATGATGAACAGGTTCTCATAATTGGGAACCTGTTGGGCAGGATCTCTGAAAGTCACAAGGGGTTTCCTGATAACAATCGCTAGACCCCACCTTCCCAAACCTGTATGCACATATCTGATTAGTTCCCTGTCAGCTTTGGAAGCCATATTAGCACCAGCAGCTTCCATGCTGCCACATTCCTGAGCCTGAGAAATTGGGAGGGGGGATTTCATAGGGTATAAGTAGTTTGACATGATAACATTCTTCTTTTCAGTCAAGGTCATGTCATCCTGCCCCTGGTTGAGGAATGGTTAGAGAATTGTGTCCTGTTGGGACGGATGGTGACTGGGCCATGTGATGGATTGATGGGTTCAGGGGGATTGGGTCTTTGAATTTCAATTACTGAGGTAAAACCTGAAACTCTCAGATTCAGGTTTTCCCAGATGTGCCAGTATAACAACTCAAATAAAATGGAACTTTGAGAATATGCCTGTCTCAGAGTTTTGGTATTGGAGTTTGTTTTTCTGGAACGCTGACATACACCTTCATCCCCCCAACAGTAATCCCATCTCCATATTTGTGCCCCTCAATTCTCAGGACTGAGACCCACCCGTTGTCCTTACCAACATACTTGGAGGGGGGTCACAATGGCATGAATGACTATTTCAAGGGCCTCCTGTCAAGGAAGAGATGCAACTGGTACACCAGAACAATTTGGACAAGGGCCCTCCTGGTTATAGGTGTCACCTTCTGATTGAGCAGCAGCTGTAAGTCCAGGAGAACCCCCATGTTGTGTACCTGTCCTGAATAGGGAACTGAATCCCCAAGCAAGACATATACCAGAAATATGGTAAACCTGGGAGGCCAAATGGCCAAAGCCATTCTATCTTCCTTGCATTGAACTGGTCACTTCCTCCCCATCCATATGCAAACAGTCTTGAGGTACTGGATCAGTAGATTGATAGCTTCATCTGCACAGGATTGAGATGTAGGGCTGGGTATCATTTACATACTGATAACTGAAAATCCAGCTGGTTTTTTCACTTGAAAGACTACAAGATCAAAATGTAATTGTGTCAGAGTATATTCATGAACCGGAATAGAGCACAGTAACAAGGTCAGCCAATTAATAGGCACAGCAACTAAATCAGCCAACGAGAACAGTTTGGAAACAGAAACTAGAAGTAGCCTAGGCATGGCTCTGTGGCTCTGCAGCTATTGTGAGCTCTGAGTCTGTCTATCGAAGATGAAACTAACTTGCTTGCTTGCTGAACTAAAGTGAAACTGATATCTGTTTCTGAACTGCTGAAGTTGCTACTGAAGTATTTACAACATGTTTCTGTCTGAGTTTGTTCCATGTTAGAGAAATCTACAACTGGTTTGAAAAATCTATTTATTATGTTTATAAAGATGTTAAATGAAGCATCAGCCATCTGTGTTTATTTTTCTGGCACTGAATTAACGCTGCAA
>BHFT01022882.1:0-11317 GCA_004320025.1 Laticauda laticaudata | reverse complement strand
AAAAAAGAGAGAGATAGTATATACGGAGTTCTCTTTCCTAAAATCATACCCCTGAAATAAATTATGTGATTAAGTCATGGGTCAGGTTTCAAAAAATTAGGCAAGCAAGAGTAGAGTTTCCTGATTTTGTCACACAACCATTTTCCCTTGAAAAAGACCTACCCTGGAAAGTAAAGTTCCTAGCTTGATTTTTTACAATGTTTGCCCATATAAGCCGCTCCCTCAATAAGCCCTGATTAAGATGCACTGCCCACTCCTAAAGTGGACATTATAAAAAAGTTAAACTAAGGAGGGATGGTGGTGGTGGAAGCTGCCTACTATTTACCTTTGGACAGTTGTATGCCAAGGCCTCGTCGTACCCCAACACCTGCCTTGGTCCCAGTCCATTTCTTCTGCTAGCCAGCAACATTGGCAAGGCTTTCCTGAAGGCCTTCTGTAGCGCTAATAACAAGATCAATCTCAGAGCTTTCCTTTGGCTGCAGAGGCCTTCAGGAAAGCATTGCCGGATTTCAGAAGTTCCTAAACGGCCTCCTGACAGCAAAGGTTAGTTAGTAATGACATCAGGGTTGAGAATTCTACCAGTTCTGTTCCTACCTCTGTAGAACCGGTTGCTCCGAAGAGCAAGGCAGACTTATGAACTGGTTCTATGTCTGCTGCTGTTATGGCCCCAACGCGCCCAGGCTGCTTACCTGACCTTTATTTCCTGTTTTTCAACTGGCAGCTGCTTTGTGCACTTGCACACAGCAGCTGCTCAAGTTCTGTCCAGACAGTTCAGCAGGTGGTAATTGCACTCCATGCGACGCTAATTAGACAGAACTAGTAAGTTATACCCGTCAAATCCCATCCTTGGATGAACATCACAACCAAAATAAGACGCTGGTGTTTTTTTTAGTAGGGCAAAAATATATACACTCTCAAAAAATAAAGGGAAACTTAAACAACAACAATGTAACTCCAAGTCAATAACACTTCTGTGAAATCAACTGTCTACTTCGGTAGCACACTGATTGACAATCAATTTTCACATGCTGTTGTGGGCAAATGGAATAGACAACAGGTGGAAAGCATAGGCAGTTAGGCAAGACATCCCCCAATAAAGGATGGTTTTCTCCAGGTGGTGACCACAGACCACTTCTCAGGTTCTAATGCTTTCTTGGCTGGTGGTTTGGTCACTTTTGAATGCTGGCGGTTCCTGTCACTCTTGTGGAAAGCATGAGAACGGACTCTACAACCCACACAAGTGGCCTGCAGGTAGTGCAGCTCAATCAGTATGGCACATCAATGCTAGCTGTGGCAAGAAGGTTTCTGTTCTGTCAGCGTAGTGTTCAGAGCATGGAGGTTGCTACCGGGAGACAGGCCAGTACATCAGGAGACCGTGGAAGGAGGCCGTAGGAGGGTAACAACCCAGCATCAGAACTGCTACCACCCTTCACGCTTTGTGCAAGGAGGGACAGGAAGGAGCACTGCCACGAGCCTGGCAAAATGACGCTCCAGCGGGCCACAAATGTGCATGTGGCTGCTCAATGGTCAGAAACAGTACTCCATGAGGGTGTAATGAGGGCCCAAACGTCCACGGTGGGGAGTTGTGCTTACAGCCCAACACCAAGGCAGGACGTTTTGGATTTGCCAGAGAACACCAAGAATTGGCAATTCGCCACTGGCGCCCTGTGCTCATCATCAGATGAAAGCAGGTTCAACACTTGAGCACGATGTGACCCGCGACGACAGGGTTGGAGACGCCGTGGAGAACGTTCTGCTGCTTTGCCAACATCCTCCAGCATGACTAGTTTTGGCAGTGGGTCTAATGGTGTGGGGTGGGCATTTCTTTAGGGGGCCGCACAGCCTCCAGTGTGGCTCGCCAGGAGGGAGCCTGACTGGCGCATTTGAGGGTACTGGAGATATCTGAGATCGCTCAGACCGCTTGTGAGACCCCTGATGGCTGGTGCGGTTGGCCCGTGGGGAGTTCCTCCTAATGCGAAAGAACAGATGCTAAGAATGATATGGGGCTTGGGAGTGGTCAGAAGTTCCTGCAAGAAAAAGTCATTGATGCTATGTGGACTGGCCCGCCGAGTGTCCCCAGGACTGAATCGTCATTGAGCACATCTGGGGGACAATCAATGCCTCGTGCTTCGCATCCATCAATGCCCACACTTGCACCAGACTGTCCAGGATTCGGGGATGTTTTTAATCCAGGTGCTGGGAGTGAGACTCCCTCAGGAGACCATCCTGCACTATCAGGAGCATTGCCCAGGTGTGTAGGGAGGTTCATACCAGGCATGTGGAGGCCACAGCAACACTCACTGACCTCATTTTGAACCTTGTTTTAAGGACATACATAAGTTGGATCCGCCACTTTAAATTTTGAGTTTAAACTCTAACAGACCTCCAATGGGTTGCTAAATTTGATTTCATTGATATTTTTTTGTGTGAATTTTATTGTCAGCACAATTCAAATGTAATGAACAAAGTATTTAATATGAATATTTCATTCATTCAGATCTAGGATGTCTTATTTTTGTGTTCCCTTTTTTTTAAAGCAGTGTATATAAGACAGAATCTTATTTTCAGGGAAACATGGAATTTTTTCAGTTATCAGAATAAGCAAATTTCCAAAAGTTTGTCCCACTTCTAGAAAACATTTGTTCACTCTTACCATAAAATTTGTATGTTAATTCTCATCTTTCTCAGCCTCAGTTAAGTAAATAAATTGTATAAATTAATATCATGTGTGCCATCAATGCTAAAGATGTTTGGGGGAAAATACAAATTCTCAGTTCTTCCTTTTCCAATAAATGTATGCAATAAAAATGCTATTGGTAATTTGGCTTCCAAATAGCAAGTTACTCTAAAAAGTATGTATTATGGATATTTGGATACATTAGAGGTCATTTGTATAACTGATAAGATGTTCCACAGCTTAGTCTACAAAGCCACAAGAAACATACTGTACATAAAAAGGTCACTATTTTATATTATGGCTCAAACTGCTTGCAAAAGAAACCGAATGTCAAATCCAAGCATTACATTAAAATAAATTAATCTCTTTTTACCTAAGAGAATTGGTATACTTACAGAAACATTGATCTCTATGAACAGATTAAAATATGTCATTATTCACATAAGAGGAACTTCTTTAAAGGTATACAGGTTAGTCCTCGACTTATGACCATAATCAAGCCCAACATTTAGTTATGAAGTGAGTTTTGCCACATTTTATGGTCCTTTTTGCCATAGATAACTGAATCACTGCAGTTGTTAAATGAATCATGTGGCTATTAAATGAATTCCCCATTGATTTGCTTGTCAGAAGCTAGTTGATACGGTTACAAATGGTGATTCCATGATCTTGGGACAGTGTACCTGTCATAAATTTAGCCAGTTGCCAAGTGCTCCTAGTTTGATCATGAGATCATATAACGTTATGTGTGAAAAACAGTCATAAGTCACTTTTTTCAGTGTGTTGTAACTTCGATCACTAAACAAATGTAAGTTAAGGACTGCCTGTACAAAGCAAATATAACTAGCATATCCATATCAATAGAATACTGAGAAAAAATGAGCTTTCTTTCTAATTTTATAGGGCCTCTGAACAGTGTCACCTACATAAACAAACTGGGACTTCCTCTTGAAGCCATTTTTATCTTTGCTTTACAATGATGGATTTAATAATTTTTGTACTAATTTATCTGGGAAGGATGGTGACCAAAGCTAATTACTGAATTCCCCTGTGCATGTAGAGCAGTGCTTTTTGAAAATGTAAAAATGTCTCACCTTTTCTTGTAACTTTTGATCTTGTCTGCCTTCTTTCAGATTCTAGAGAAAAGAAAAAGAAATTATTACCAATAAAACAACCCAAACCGCTATGAATTTTATTAAAACTCCTTCTTTAGAGGAGTTTTAACTATTCTCATATTGCCACCAAATCGCAGGAAGAGGCTTTGCAACTTCTTTATTTATTTTGGTTCACAGAATAGCCAAACATGTTCTGTATCAGGGCTCTTCCAGTTTCAGGATTTTTTGGCCAATAAAAGTGTGCATTCTAAACACTTTACAAAGAAGTAAATCAGGAAAAGGGCAAATTTCCGGTGATGCAATATATGAAATGCATGTGACTATAAAGTAAGAAGTTGGAGCTGGGATGTAAACATTACTTTGCAATTGGCACACTGAAAGATAGCATTCAAACCATGGGAAGCGATGACAGCTCTTGGCCTGGATGAACTTGTTTGTTCATACTTGAAAAGAAATACGTAAATAGTTAAGTACTTAAAATTGATACTAACAGAGTTGATTTTTTTTATAGGAAACAGCAGATGATAGGACTCTGGGAGAAAACAATTGTTTTCTTTTTATCACGGTTGACAACTAGTTGTTCCTCTGTACTTTAGAGGGTAAGAGCTTGAAGACTTCATCTCATGCCAACTTTGGTTGTAAAGGAGATTGAAGTGTTTTTAGAATGAAAGAACCAAAGCAGATCTTTTTGCCTATTAGTACTAGGAGACTGTGTTATTCAAATTTTGTTAAGATTTGTGGCAAAAAGGAAAGAGGCCTAGATGCATCATTGTTTCATGCTTTTTTTTACTGAGATTAAGAGTGTAAAATACTCTACTCTGCCATGGCAAATCTATACTTTATTATTTTCAAGCTATTTCTTTGGACATAATTGGAATATAGTTTGTCATAGCAACCACACAGGTAGGGCTACTAAAAAAAAGTACCCTGGCAATGAAAACTACTTCATCAAAGCCCTACCCCTTTTCCATGTATCTCATCCCATGTTTTAAAAAGATAACCATGCCCACCATCTTTTTATACCCTTCCCCCACTTGTTAAAGTTGCCCCTATATCTTTCTTACCATATACAACAAGCTCCTTTTTTATATATTGATACTGCAATAGTTTTACTCCAGTAACAAGAAGAATAAAATCTGTGTGTATAATTATATTTAATATATTGGTGATATTTTATATGAAGTGCAAATATGTTACCATCATAATTCAATTACATCAAAACTGTCCAATTTGTTTTTTTAAATCCTTGCTGCAAATTCCCTGATGAATATCTAATTCCACATTAAGATTAGAACCTGGTCTAATTTTTGTAGAGGCTCGCATACTGCTTTGCCACCTGAATTTTTGGCTCATATTAATTTTCATTCACAGTTGCCTGAGTTCTTTAACTTTGTGAATTTATGTCATTATGGAATGTGGTTAGTAATCTATAGCAGTTATAAATTTTACAACTTAACAGCTACCTCATTTCGTTCTAAGGAAGTTTGGTTAAACCTGAAGCAATTCATCCTTGACAACAAAATTCAAAATATTTTAAATATAATTCTTCACTCTTATTGTGACTGGTCAGCTTATCCTTCTCACTTGCCAATTGCTTAATTAATACCTTCTGCCAACTTATGGATAAGTCCTTACATCTGCTTGATTTAATATTCTGTTGGATGGAAAAATTAACAATTTTGCCATGAATTCTTTTTGTTTGGCTTAACCATAGGACCTAAAAGTGCTTCCAGTAATTCAAATGTATGGTAGCTCAGAAGAGAAACCTTTTGTTAGCTGGCAAGTAATCTGAGATTTCCAAAATACTCACCAAACTTGGTTCAAATGACACTTCTGTTCAATCTTTAATATCTGTTAATTTTACTAAAATATATTTTAATGTGTTATATTAGTGTAGCATAAGCAACATTGTTTTTGATTGTTTAATTTATAGTCAACAGCCAAATCAAACTACCTGAACTATAATAAGAAATGTCAGAATTTCCAAAATCACATCAGTTCCCATTCTAGTGGAATTGCACTATGCTATATAAGCAATAACACTTCCATAGTACTACCTCAGCACAGGTAGTAATTTACCTCCTTAGTTACACTAAGAAAAATGTATTCTTCATATACATTAGAATAAAAGCACTTTACCTGGAGAAGCTGTATGTTTATATTCCAACTTGTGCTGTGGATTTTTTCTGCAAGAGAAAGCGTTAGAAAAGATAAAACTGGGGTTTCCATCTAAATCATCTGAAATTTCAAATGAAAAAAAAAATCAAAAGCAAAGCAAATAATTCTTTATCTTTGTTTCAAAGGGAAGCAAATCAATTACAATCATACTAGAAATATGATTTTCTCATTTTGAAAAAATAACTTTTGATCCATTCATTTCCTAGTGGAGTGGCAACTTTAGCCAGTTCCATTTTTACTGATAAAGGTTCCAAATATTTCTCAATCTATCGTAAGTTCCTATGCCTAAGATTCCTCCTTGAAGAGTAATTGGGGGGAGGGGAGAGATTGCAATATGTTAATCTTCTTAGGGGCCTGCAACCAAAAATAGTGTGCACAGAATGCAAGGGAAGTAACTGTTCTCCTTTGATTCTTGGCATTATTGGAGGCTCCACAAATAAAGCAATGGATATCTCTCTTTTTTTTCTTAATTGGCAAGGTATGTAATACATTTACAGGGAGAGGGGGTGGTGAGTTTGATTTACTGTTCAACTTTGAGGGAAGAACAGTAGATTTGCCCAGTGTGGATGGTTGAATGCCATTATTGAAGCTTGAACCATTAAACCCAATTCTGCTGAGGGTCATGACAGAAAGTCAGTTAGATGGCTTTTATACTGAAATTATCATTATAGAATCCCGAGCTGCTGAAATCACAATTAGACTTATTTCCTATGTTGGGAACTTAGAGGAACAATCCACTGTGACCTTTTTAGTGAGCTACTAGTAATGAACAAAAGCCTTGGCTATGTCTTTCTGCTAAATCAATGAAGCAAAATGGATGCTCAGTGGATTTTCAGACCCTCTTTCTGAAAGGCATTCTTGTTGCCATAGGTACCTCAGTGTAACAAAATTTCCTCTGTAGGAAAGTTAACAAAAAGTTAATCTTCCAAAGATAAAAAGAACCAATAAATTTTGCATGAAAACAAAGACAAAAATGGCAAACAAAAAGAAGAATCCAGCTAGTATAGCTGATATGGAAATCAAAAGAAAACTTAAGGGACAGACAAAAACTCTATCCAGTACAGTGGTGGGATTCATTTTTTTTTACTACCGGTTCTGTGAGCGTGGCTTGGTGGGCATGGCAGGGGAAGGATACTGTAAAATTCCCAGTCAGAGGTGGGATTTGCTGGTTCTCCAAACTACTCAAAATTTCCACTACTGGTTCTCCAGAACTGGTTAGAACCTGCTGAATATCACCTCTGATCCAGTAGAACATGCTCAAAGGGTGAAATTTCAGCTAAAATATTCCAAAGTTTTAGAAATTTCCATCACTGTTTTGTAAAAGAGCATCATCCCAGATATGTCATATAAAAAAAGCCACAATATAAAATTGTTTTAAAAAAGCTTTGAATAGGAGTTAATCAATCAATCAATCAATTAAGTTTAATTAAAAAAATACTGGATAATTGTCATTTGTAATATGAGCTGGTAAAAAATGTACTCTATAGAACTTATGCTGTTAAAATATGGCCCACCCAGATTCTTTGTAAAATATAATTTCTTGCTGTAAACTGTAAATTAAAGATAGGACTTAGAACCAAAAAAATTGGAATATATAGGAAAACTCTTCTTGGACAAATCACTTAAGCTATTTATATCTATCAGGTCTGAAGAACAGTCACCAACAGGGACCTTGAAGATGCTCCATCAATCCAACCTAGCTCAGAAGGGATTGGGTTGCCCTGAATAGGGCCACTGGCCAACAACTGGAAAATGCAATAAGGATGGAGAAATAAGCCTTTTTCACTACTCTTATTGTCATAAGGTAGGCTCCTACAAGGCTCTCCCTTATGTCTAGTTAGATTCACTCAGGCAGTATTTGACTGCAACTGTTATCGTCTCTTCCAGCAACAGGTTGGGTGAATGGTCTTCACTGCTTTTTTGCTTTGGTATTTTTTTCTGTCATTTGAAATCTGATATTTTAGATTTTATTTTTTGGGTTGTAGTGAATCTTTGATAACAACTTAGATAATCATATGTAATGTTTATTCAGGTAAAAAGTTGGGTCTACATGATTTCAATACATATAGGTAGTCAGTCCACAACCTATGACCACAACTGAGCCCAAAACTTTTATTGTTAAATGAGACACTTAAGTGAATTTGCCCCATTTTGTGACCTTTCTTGCCACAGTTGTTAAGTGAATCACTGCAGTTGATAAGTTAGTAACCCAACTGTTAAGTAAATCTGGTTTCCCCATTGACTTTGCTTGTGAGAAGGTCACAAAAGATTATCACATGGTCTTGGGATACGGCAATGCTCATAAATATGAATCAATTATCAACCATCTGATTTTTGATCATATGACCATGGGGATGCTGCAAGGTCATAACTGTGAAAAGTGGTCATATGTCACATTTTTCAGTGCTGCTGTAACTTTGAATAGTTACTAATCTAACTGTTGTCAAGGATACCTGTATATGTGCTATGTTTGAGTCAATTAGGAGAAAGCATATTTGTCATCTCCCAATGACATACCATGCAAATGAAACATTTATCATCCAAACTTTGAAATCATTTGAAATGATCATTCTTACCTGTAACAAGCTGTTCCATAAGGACATTCAGGCCTATCATCATCAACCTGAGTTAAAGCTTCTAAGTCATGATAATCACTATCACCAGGGTGACTAAACTGCTGGAAATGTACAGGATTCTTCCTGTGAAATTTAAAAATACTAGATCAATTATCAAGATGCATTTCAAATGTATGCTGCTGGGAGAAATATACCACATTAATTCAGTTTAACTTATGTGAATGACTGTAAAACAATGAAAAACAGAAGAAGTATATATTACTAAAATATTTCAATTAAAATCAAAGGAAGCAAGTAGTTCTTTTGGAAACCTACCCTAATTGGGTTGGCCAAATAGGACTATATGCCAGGATGGGGGAATTTCACAGAACATAGGTAACTGCATATATGTGTGTGTGTGTGTATGTGTTGTGTGTGTGTGTGTATATATATATATATATTTGTGCTGTTTAGCTTCCTTCGGGTATTATCCACGTCATTGTAGTTCTGTTAAAGTTGTAGCAACGTTTCAGCAGAATCTCATCTGCCATCATCAGGCAGGTATGGATGATGATGCAGATGAGATTCTGCTGAAACGTTGCTACAACTTTAACAGAACTACAATGACGTGGGATAATACCCGAAGGAAGCTAAACAGCAACAAATGTAAGTACCCGCGAGAGCTTAAAAAACATATATATATATATATATATAACAACATAATACATATGAACATACACATATACACACAAAGCTTATGTTAGATAAGCATGAAACAGTTCAAACTGAAAAGGCTGAATTTTTTTCAGAATTATAAAGCTCTGTATTGTATTATCTCTTTCTTTTTCTATCTCTAGCACACATCTGGCCATGCTAGTCCTGGTGAACACACGAAGAATAGCAATATCCAATTTGCTATATTTAACTACTGCATCAGAGATCAAATATGCTCAAAACACAGAAGAATCAGTCAAGACATATACTTTTACCACAAGAATGTGGTGCTGGCTACCATCTTGGCTGGCTTCAAAAAAAAGACTGAACCAATTTCAAGGAAGTTGTGAGGATCAATGGCTATAAGCCTTGATGGCAATGTGACTGCCTCTTAAGGCCACCTGCTGAGAGACTAGTAGGCTTCCTTGGGCAGTTGGCTGACCACTGAGAGAACCAACTGCTGGACAAGATGGAACAGGACTCGAATTTAACAGGACATTATTTATGTTCATCTACTGTTACATGGTATTACAAGCATGCACATAGATTGCAAAACATACACAATCGTACTTGTAACATACCATGTAAGAATCACATATGGAAACAAAGTGCCTCCTATGACAGGAAAAACTAAAAAAATATGAAAACACAATCTGACATTATGCACTTCTCTTAGCACCTGATTTTGCTCAAGAGTCAATAGTTAATTGTCAAATGACTAACTTCTAATTGCTTCAATCTACTTTTGGTGTGCAAAGAGAAACTACTATTTTCTTAAGAGGCATTCTGCCTTTTTCTTCTCCCGACCATTTATTATAAAAGAATGAGAATCAACTTCACCTGGGGAGAAGTGTTTTTACAGCATTCACAAACAGAAGCCTTAAGATGCAACCATGTATGATTAAATCCTCTTATTTTTAATTATTGTTACAAAGAGACAAGCTGCTTTGACAGAAAACTCAAAACGTCTTGTGCAACTAATTGTAGTACCCATAAACAAATACTAGTAACAGCCATACACATTTCCATAGAAGTTATTTAAAAGAGCAGAGACCTCTTTCAGAGCAATAAATATGATAGCTCCAGTGGTCTAAATTATTTTCATAGATGTATTAAATCAAATAAAATGACTGCAATAATAATTTGATGTATTTCATTTCTCTTATAAACTTTCAATATGCAAGTAGTTCTTGACTTAACACACACTTGGGAATGGAACTTTGATCACTAATACAAATTTCTGATGCAGTTATTAAGTGAATCATCACATGACCTTGACAAACTTTACAACCTTTTTCGGCATTGTCATTAAGTTAATCCAATTTCCCCCATTCACTTTGCTTGTTGGAAGCCAGCTGGGAAGGCTGCAGAGCAATCACACATACTAGGATGTTATGACTGTCATAAATACATCCCAGTGCCCAAAGGGCAATCAGATGATTGCAGGGACACTGCAATAGTCCTAAAAAAAAAGGACTGATCTTAAGTCATGTTTTTCAGAACTATTATTAATAATTAATAGCAGCACTGAAAAACATGATTGTTCTTACTGAATGAATGTTCTTAAGTTGAGGATTACCTGTTATAGATAGTTCTTCCCTATATGTTTCTTTATATAAGAAACTCAATCCATTTAGATGAAAATGTAGAAAACCATCCTATTTCAATATTTTCTTTCGCATACCATTTTTTCATACCAGCAGAGGTAAGTTTGTGCATACTATATGAACAGATTGCACTCTTGTTGCACAGATTGCACTCTATATATCATTTATAGAATATATAGGTTCTTAAAAATTCCTGAACATTATTTTGTCTGAACATTGACATTCATTTTCAATATTACTACAGTTTGGATAAATTGTAACAGCTAAAATTAGCTGGCACATGTCATTTAATTCATAATACCGAGTAAGCTGTGCATCACAATATTTCAATTTTTAGATACACAGTATTCTGAGGAAAAGATCTTGAAATTACATATTAAAAGAACACTGACTGGCAATATCTACAAGCCAGAGCTAACAAAACTTGCTCCCCTCTGATCTTCAGCCAATTTAATAATTACGGACTGAGGA
>BHFT01022881.1:0-55636 GCA_004320025.1 Laticauda laticaudata | reverse complement strand
AGAAGAACTTCATCACAAATGTGAGTTATGAGGATACCTGATGAACCAATAAATGTAGTTTGTTATGGACGTCTTGTGGGGTTATCTATATGCATCTGTACAGCTTCAAATCCACCTCTGTGCAGAAGGCAGAAAACTAATAAACTAAATGCTAGCTGCTGACCAGCAGAGAATGTAGCAATCCTGGACAATATTGCTGCACAGAGAGCATAGGTGGGCTTCGAAGAGAAGCCAACTTCAAAACCTTATACATTTACAATGGCCTGAAAGTGGGTAGAGAATTATTTTTATCTGTTGCTGCATTCAAGAAGTGGCATGACTTAAGTCAACTTGCCTTCAACTAATGGGAACTTGGACAATTTAAACTGCAAAATCAAGGCTGCGTTCATCTAATTCACCAATCTACATTTTATCTATAGAATTCAATTAACACTAATGGCTAAATTTGTACAAGATATTGCTCCATAAACTACCCACTGGATGTACACCAGGCTAAAATGGAATTGTGGTTTGTGGATCACTGGGACTTGCAGGAACCTAATCCTGAGGGATGATTAGTAAAGCTCCCGAGACAAGTCAGGAAATGCTAAGACCGCAAAAGCAAATTAAATGGAATATGGGANTAATCCTGAGGGATGATTAGTAAAGCTCCCGAGACAAGTCAGGAAATGCTAAGACCGCAAAAGCAAATTAAATGGAATATGGGAGGAACTAAAGTAGGGCTCCAGTATACAGATAAAATATTTAATGAATTATAAGAGCAAAGACAAGAACAGAATCTGAAGCACTGATCTGATATTGTTCCTTGCTGGTTTATTTTTCGTTTTTCCACTTCCTAGAAATGTGAAGGCTTAGAGGGAAAAAGGCATCATGTGATAAATGAAACATTTTTTTCCACATCTCAGTTTTCTCCTCCTGTCTTCTTTCCCAGACCTTCATCTCCTTAATGCTGTGTCAGTATGGGAGAAAATCCTCAGATGATTGTTCAACATACATCATTTGAAAGATTGTTTTCCCATATTGTCATAGTGATGAAGATATAGATAGACACACATATAAAACTGTAAGCAAATGAAAAATTGCACTTCGTAAAACATAGTCATAGAAACCATGTCAACAGTAAATTGAAACAAAAACTCATACAAAGGCTCAACTTCAAAAAAAGAAGGGTCTGCAAAAATCACATTTGTAGGTCTCATTTGGAAGCAGGGAAGAACCTAAAAACAAATTGAACTGAGCATGAAAAAAAGATAGTTCTCTTTGATATTGGCACAATTCTCCATTCCCTCATCCAAACTACTGCATTTCCTCAGTTGAAATGGAATACCTTCAAAGGCAACGATATAGAGTACAGTACATTGCCATGGTAATTCAGCCAGAAAAGGAGTACTAGTGCAATTCTAGGTATATGGATGCTGAAATCAGAATTTAATGAGATTTAGATAAATGTGTTTAGGACTGCATTATGCTTTATTTAATTGTGCACGCAGGCTATAACATGCTTAACTCCACAGCACAGTGTATGTGGTAAGATTTTGGGTTCTGAATCTAAGAGATTGTTTAACCTGGGGAAATTACTTCTTTGTAACAGAAAAGAAGAAGTAAAGGTTTAGGGAAGTGGCATGCATGCTATTTCTTCATTTTTTAGCGTTCCCTTCCTCGCACCCATAAAAATAACACCATTCCTGTGACAAGAATTTCTCCCTTGGCTTTGATCTTTGATCTCGGTTTTTGATCCTGAGTTAGTGACATCTATAGGATTTCAGCTATCAGATTTTATTTTTCAGTCTGTAAAGGAAAATGCAATACAGTTGCATGGATTCAAGCTATTCACTAAGAAAAAACTTACACATAATGTCGCTAGAGATTTCCTTTGAATTTTGTTGTATTTTGGGAGACACAGATCCTTCTTGATCTTGCCAGAGAAGCCATATAAATTGTATAACTAAATGGGAACAAATTTTGGAGCAGGCATTTTGGACTAGTTTTAGATGTCTTCTGCAATCAGGATGATATGAATTGGGAATCACCAACTATGCAACGCTCATTCTTTCTGGTTAAGTTGATACAGTATTGTCAGCCAGTCACTCTTTACCTATTCACCAATACTCAAATGCTTTTCCTGCTCCCTGCATATATTTTTTGTCCCCTTCTTCACAAAAATAAAATAATTTTCTCACTGGTTCTGGATTACAGTGGGACCTTGGTATTCAACTGCTTTGAAATTCATTAAATTTGGTACTCAGTGCATTTTGACTCGAAATGTTGTCGTGATAGTCATATTTGTTTGGTACTCAACACATAAGCTATAACTTGTCAGTGTCAGCTGCCTTTTGACTCACTACATTATCTCTTATAGGAAAAATTACTACTCATCGTTTTTGGTCCTCATTATGCCTCCCAGAACCAATTAATGATGAGTACCAAAGTACCACTGTATTTTCAGAATTCCGAGTGCTAGTCTGCTGTAATTTTGCATTTATTACTATTTTAAATTTATTGGCTGTCCAATTCCAGTGGACTCTAGTTTACAGAATAGAATAGAATAGAATAGAATAGAATAGAATTCTTTATTGGCCAAGTGCGATTGGACAGACAAGGAATTTGTCTTGATGCAAAGAAAAGATACATTCACCAAGAGTCAAGAATCCTAAGGTACCTTAATGATAGTCATAGGGTACAAATAAGCAATCAAATCATACTAGGAAACAGTCAATATAAATCATAAGGATACAAGCAACAAAGTTACTATCGTACAATCACAAGTGGGAGGGGATGGGTGATAAGGAGTGATGAGAAGATTAATAGTCATAGTAGTGCAGACTTTGCAAATAATTGGACAGTGTTGAGGGAATTATTTGTTTAGCAGAGTGATGTCTTTTGGGAAAAAAACTGTTCTTGTGTCTAGTTAATACTGATACATTAAATTTCCTGTTCCATGCCTTTTTTTCTGTGAGGGCTTAGGCAACCATACTAATTGCTTCATGTTGAACATCAGAAAGATCATTTTAAGCTAATGTCTTTCCCAGTGTTTCTTGTTCCCCCCAATTCTTTCCCCCCCAATCCTTCCCGAATCTTCAGTTTGGTTTTTTAAAATGCCTCTGAAGTAAAGAAGGATGGAAGTGAGCTCTCAACCTGATCTCTTGGCTGTCTGGAAAACTTTTTGCCTTTGAGAACCCTAGTTCAGACAATAAACATTAAAAATGGCATTACTGCATGTGAAAACAAAACAAAACATTACACAAAGAAAAAGCTAGTGAAATATTTTTAAATAATAAAAAAGTTCCTGTAATGGAATGTGTGAATGACTTTGAGAGGTGAGAGAAAGAGTTACTGGCTGGGAAACAATCAGATGAGAGGAGGAGCAGCCCCCAAGTGTTTAATGGTCAGAGGAAGAAACTTCGGAAGAACCTACTTTATCTTAGTGGAGCAGACAGTTAAAAATGGCAACAGGAAGTTTGTACCATCAGACTTACAAGATTCTATTAATGTTGTCCTACAAAAATATGGAGTCAGCTTATCTAGTCATGTTTCCTATTTTATTTATCCCAGAGGGCTAACAGCTATTGTAGTGAATAAATTTGAGGAATAGCAAATGGCAGCACCTGGTTAATCATGTCAATACTCAGAAGATGCTTCCATGGTCACGTGGCCAGCATGACTATTATGCTGAGGTGCACAGAATGCTGTGACCTTTCTACTGAAGTGGTACCTATTTATCTATTCATGTTTGCATGCATTTGAACTGCTACGTGAGCAGGAGCTGAGGCAAGTAAAAAGAGCTCACCCCATTGCACAGTGCTCGGCGCTCGAACCTGGACTGTCAGCTTTCCAGCTGACCAGCTCAACATTTTTAACCACTGAGCCATTGTGGTCCCATCAGTCTGTTAATATTCAGTTCAAAATACACCTCCAGGTTTCTAAAGTAATTTAAAACCTTTGCTTTTTCCAAATGTTCTTGCACTAGGGGGGGATGGGGTGCTTTTCAGTGTAGCTGTTCCTCTCCCAGCTGCTGCTGAGCTTCAGGCAAACTCCAAGCTCCAGACAGGATTTCCACTGGTATATGGTATTCTTCATAGCTTGTGGTCGTGACAATTGAAAGTCCTCTTGCCTGCTTTTTCTAGCTGCCAACTCACAGAGCAGATGTCACCTCTGCTTCTTCATCTGTAGGCCTTTCTTGTTACCCACATGTTTTTCTCATTCTGTCAGTGTTTGTTTTTGTAAGCTCAAGACTGGGTGGGGTGAAGTTGCCTCTGGCTGTCACACCTGTCAAAACACCAGGGTGTGGCTCAATTAAGACAGCGGTTGCAACATCAGCTAGGATGCCTGTGGGTAAATTTATGAGTGCCTGTCTCAGTGCCTGAGGGAAGTGTGTGGGCAGGGTTTCTGCTGGTTGCAGCTGATTTTCCGAAACACAGGCAGCAATCCCAATTTCACTCCCTCACAAAAATCATCAAGGACTACTGAAACTCTTTTTAAAAAATTCAGAAAAGACAATGGCAAACCCTTATTGTCCCATTGTCAAAATAATCATGATTGTGTCCATGTAGTTCCTGAGGGCCAAGCTTTATCTTTTTTTTTAAACCATGTGTTTTATTGAAGTTTATTATAACATAAAATATAATGAAAATAAGTAGGATTAAGAAAAAAAAAGGGAGGGGATGCAGGATTTTTTTTAAAAAATGAGAAAAGAGAAAAGTGTTGACTTCCCATTCTCTCTAAAATAGTAAAAGACGAACTTACAACCTCAACTTTTACATTACCTATAATTAGCACAAGCCAGCTCCATAACTACACAATTACTAAATCTTGAAACTAAATTCTAAATTTCATTTTTTCCCTATCATAAGCATAAACCAAATAATTCTCTTTGTTTAAAACAGTTCACATTGTTATCTGAACCAATCCAAGGGTCAAGCTTTATTTGAATATATATATTATATATATATATATATAATATATAATATATATATATATATATATATATATATATATAATTAATATAATATATATATTATATATTGTTTTTTTAAAGCTTTCGCGGGTACTTACATTTGTGCTGTTTAGCTTCCTTCGGGCAGACCCAGGCTCCTAGCCAATCAGAATGGACTAGCCTCAAATTTGAAACTAGGACATACTCAATACAGAGGCCTGATGATGGCAGATGAGATTTTGCTGAACGTTTGTTTAACAGAACTACAATGACGTGGGATAATACCCGAAGGAAGCTAAACAGCACAAATATATATATATACTCCAAGAATCAAGGTTGGGAAAGTTAAGGCAGGGCTGACTATTGGCAGGTTCACAGATCAAGTTTAGTGATGTCATATCGCCATACCTATGGGTCTTGCAGTCAAGAGCTCCCACCCCATTTCATGTTGTCTTACACTTATTTTCAATGCAAAGTACTGAAACTCCAGAAACATTCAGAAGTAGTACTGTTGTCTGTTTATGGGGGAGGAAACACTGGAATGTGTTTCAAGAGTGCAGAAAGACAGAGAGAAGAATCTAAACTGGTGGACTGCCTAAGAGAGAGCATGTGCCCCACTAAAGGACGTTGTCCCAAGTCTCTCCAGTGTGATCACAAGCCAATTACATTTGGAACTATCCAGCATTCAAAAATCACCTGCTGACATTCAGTGGGAAAATGGCTGCAAAGCAAACTGTATATATCAATCCATTCCTGGAATGTTGCTGGAATAAATAATTCCAAATTATTTTGCAAGCAATTGACAAATCAAATAAATGAAATAAACCTTTCTTTTAAAAGGCAATAAAAACTTCCTTTTGTGCCATCCCTGGCAGTGTAGATAATACCCTCTTAACTGATTGATACAGGGGAGTATGTTTAATACCTGGAAGCCCATGTGGGTAGTGCTGTCAGAAGATGGAATTGAATTCTTTAAGAAGAAGACTGATAACAATCCTAAAGGAATGATTCCCCTCAAGGGCAGCACACTGACCAGTCCCTGCCAGGATTTCACTAAGAGAATGGTGAGTATTTATGTTTTTTGAAGCATGCTGAAGTAAGGCCTATCTCAAGAGTAGGCAACATCTTTTGCATTCAACGGGAATGGATGGGTGTGTATTTAAGGACTATATGTACATTGCCTGTGTATTTGTGTATATAAATATGTAGCCTTCCTGGGTACATATTTATATATAAAAATATTATGACATTACCAAGTAGGATGGGATGGGATGAAATTATTCTGAAGGCATCATTCCAAGGTATGGTGCATTTGGAATTTGGGATGGTCTAAAAGGCAGAATCAATCTTTTATGCCTTGTGAAATCTTATCATTTATTTTTCTCCTAATTATTTCACAGGGGAATCACCTCATCCAACCCCAAACTTTTGCCCTTAGGATGTACTATGAGATTCAAGTGTCTGTAAGAGAAGTGATGGAAAGCTGCACATGTCCATAGGCTATTCCCTATTCTTGGCCTTTGACATCCAGCATACATTACCCCATCACATCATATTTGTGGTCCCCAGCAGGAAGTGTTGATAGGAATAAAACCTTGGCAGTGCAGGTAACATCATCACCAGTAATCACAAATTATATTTTTTATTTACTGCCAAAAGAACCAAATAATTAATGACAAATAGAAACTGGATTGGCCATAGTGAGTTTTGAACAAAATAGTTTTTTGGTTGGATCCAGCATAGCTGTTTCTTTTGTTCCTGTGACTGAAGAATATAAAAAAGTCAGCAAAGTTATTGGAAAAGGTATTGATCTAGAGACAATTTTCTTTGGCTGGGTCGTTACCACAATACTTTTAAGAAAAAAATAATAAAATCATTAGTAAAAAATTGATTCATGTGCAACCCATGTACGCATTTCCTTTTTTTCCCTCAAGCCATCTGTGAAGACAGTTTTTACAATACTGTGGTTTTGTTACTAACACATTTCAAACGACAGTCTTGCTCTGGCATAGAATGCTTAGTATAACAGAATTTCCTCTCTTTTCAGCTGAGCACTCTAGGTAGAATTGTGCAATATTTTCGGAAAAAGGAGACTTCCCTTTTCCCATTCTCCTTGTATGGCAGGCTAGTGGGAATGGGATTTAAACACTGAACTGTGCTGCTTCCACCCATATTTCTTCTGAATTTTAAAGTCATTGAAATCTTTAAACTGTGAATAGATTATTCATTTTCTACCCCCATAGGCATTTTAAGGTAGATACTTTTGCGTGAATCGATACACAGTGAACCAAATCTCTCTTCAGACAATCAGAACTCACTGAAACGTCCTGTCCAAATAATGAGATGTTTATTTAAAAGTTATATGATAAAATAGAAAGGGGAAAGTATTTTGGTGCACTCCATATAGAAGTAAATAAACTGAATAACTCTTATGGTTCCTGCTGTTTCTTAGTCAAATCTGAGGAGAGTTTCAGCTTTAAAGTATGTTAGTATCCACGTCTCAGACTGTGGTGGTATATACAATGGCAAATGGACAAGAGACAGCATATCATATTTAGTACAACTGAAGGGAGGTGTGTTTTTCCCTATTTCAGCAGAGATTGGAGCATATCTACAGTGCTGTGGAATTGGCACATTTCAGTGGCCCATTTGCCACTGAAGGATGCCAAAAGATCCAGAACTGAGCACTCTTCCTTTTTTTTTCTATCACCATTTCTCTTTCTAACTCTGAGCTAATGAAACTAGGCACTCATCTCTCAACATAGAGTTCTTATATTAACAATCAACAGGATTGTTTTTTCCAGTTGTTTTAATGTTATTGCCTGTTTAGGCATTTTATCTATTCTACACTACTTACTAACATAAGCTGCCTACAAAAAAACAAACAAACCGATTTATGCAGGCTAACAATAAAATGTGTTCCTATTCCAGTTTGTCTTTAAACTCACAACAGCCAAACAACAGGATCACATTTTCCAAGCTTCTCATCTTGAGGAGAGAGATGGTTGGGTGAAAGACATCAAGAAGGCCATCAAATGCATTTTGGGAGGGCAACGGTTTTCCAGGAAATCAACCAAGAAATCTATAAGGCTTCCTGAAACCATCAATCTGAGGTGTGTTCCAAAGCTAAACATTGCTTATATAAGTGGAAAATGGGAAAATACTTTTATTTCAAAAGTTTTATTTTTATGCGGCAGCTACAGAAGCAGCTGCTTGAATTATTCCTTGTTGAAACTTGGCATCCAAATTCCTATCTTTTCTATATCAACAAGCTGGAATTAAAGCATACCTTATATATGTTTTGGTCTCAGAAAAAAAGGGGTGTTCCCCCCCTTTCTTGTTCTCAGGGAGCTTAAATACTTCTTTTGGCAACAGTTCTGAGCCAATTTCAGTTCTGAGCCTTTTCTTCTTATTACTCTCTCTCATCAGGACTCAGATTTTGGGGGGGCAATATGCTGACTGTGTAAACTGCTTAGAGAGGTCTGTAAAGCACTGTGAATCAGTATATGAATCTAAATGCTATGCTATTACTATCACAGCTCAGCATGTTGCTGCTTTGTTTTAAAACACTTGTTTACTTTTTGCTGTTTAAAACAAATCTCACTATGGTTATATTACACCTTTTCTTTTGTGCACAGTGCTTTGTATCTCTCTATGAAAGACCCAAACAAAGGGATACGGGAAATGAAGCTGGAAAAAGACAAGAAAATGTTCAACCACTGTTTTACAGGTAGGAAGTTGTTAAGAATTGATTAAAAAACAACAAAACAGGTAAATTAAAACATTTACTTAAAAATGGAACTGTGATATATTTAAAAAAAACCAGAATTATAGCGATAACATAAAATAAAGAATAAAAGGCAGCAAATAAATTGCACAAATAAAAATAATCTGAGGCATTCAATTCTAGTGATAAGGATGTCCTGTCCTATCCTTATAATCAAACTGCATTCCAATATTTCTCAGAACAAAGAATATCTGTTACAGTCCATTTTTCCAAAAGCTTGGTAGCTATTAACTATAACATTTTTAATCCCAGGCATATCTAATATTCTTACTATCCAACTTCTTGTCACAAAACATGAGTTACAAAAATAATTTAAACTGCATGCTTTCCAGAAATTGATGAGTCTCCCAAAACTTTGTAAAAGGAAGAGAGAAGTGATTTCAGTTGACTGAAGAAATTTAGAGTACCCTTTATAATGGGAAGTACTACAAAGAATTGTCATTCCTCCTTTCAACTGCTAATGCTTACAAAAACCTTCTCTGAAGACATCAGAAAAACATTCACTTCAGTATTTATTATGTTAGAATAACAGAATAAAGAGTTGGAAGGGACTTTGGGAGTCTTCTAGTTCAATCCATTGCCCAAGCAGAAAACTGTACTATTTCAGACAAATGGCTGTCTAAACTCTTAAAAACTTCCAGTGTTGGAGCATTCACAACTTCCAGAGGCAAGTTGTTCCACTGATTAATTGTTCTATCAGGAAATTTATCCTTAGTTCTAGGTTGCTTCTCTCCTTGATTAGTTTCCATCCATTGCTTCTTGTCCTGCCCTCAGGTACTTTGGAGAATAACTTGACTACTTCTTTGTGGCAGCCCCTGAGATATTGTAATACTGCTATCATGTCACCCCTAGTTCTTCTTTTCATTAAACTAGAAGTTTGTAATCCATCTCAGATAAGATTCAGAGTTAATCACCATCAGGGGATTTGCTTTTCTGTTTTCTTAATGCTTACTATATTTACTGCTTTTTTATGTACCTTTGGTGACCAGCCTTTGTTCTTCTCCTTGTCATCAGGTAGTTCTGTGATTGATTGGTTACTGTCAAACAACTCATTACGAAATCGGCAAGAGGGTATAGTGCTGGCATCTGCCCTATTGAATGAAGGCTACTTTCAGGCTGCTGGTGATATATCGAAGACTGCGCTTCAAGGCAATTCAGAAACCTCCTTCTTGGATTTGGAGGATGCCTATTATTATTTTGTAAGTGTCAAGATGTTGTCTTCTTTATATAATCACAGAAAAAATTCTGGAGTAAAGCTATCAAACAAGCAATAAGAAAAGCATCTAGTCTCATCTAATGCATTACTTGCTCTCCCTATCTCACTCTTTTTTAAACAAAAAAACAAAAGCTGTACTCATAGATATATACATAGTGTGTGTGTTTATCTACAATTTAAAAGAAAAAAGAAAACATTGCATTAGATTAGACCAGATGCTTCTCCAGCTGCCAGTCTGAACAACATACCCACTTGGTAAGAATTGAAAATTGAAACTTTTTATGCTTCCGTGTGCAACACATATAAATTCTGCACTAATTTTACTCCCAGAGTGATTCTGGCATAAGGCTTTAATAAATTAATAAAAATTGATAACTTTTATTCCCCTCATCCCAAAAAAACTGCACCAAATTTTCAGTCCAATGTCACTCTCTTAAATTAATTGTCTTTATTTTTATATATTGGTGAATGCAAATCAGGTACTTCAGGTACTTTAAGTATCTGTTAAAAGACTTTTTTTTTAACTTTGAGGCTGAGCTTGTGTGAAAACATCCGCCAAGCTAATTTATACATTTGATTACAGTAACAGCAGCTTGCATTACAAAAGTATAGTAATTGCAGAATGATTTAATAATTAAATTGTGCCTTAGAATGAAATTCTAAGCACATCTATATCAAACAGAGTGGGGATTTACTTAATTTTGAATAGATGTGCATAACTTTGTCCTGTTAATCTGTCAGTCAGTTATAAAGGTTTCTGGCATTTATTAATTAAAAAATACTTTGAGAACTACTTCTTAATAGAAATGTGATTCAGCATTTTATACCGAAAATAACAACATAAATGGAGAATCACCCTCTTTATGGAGGCTCTGAACTGAGTCAGTACAGTATAGAATTCCTTTGTAGTAGCTGTCATTTCATAGGAATGTATAATGTATAATTGTTGATTACAAATGTGTAGACTTTGCCATTTTTTCTTATCATGTAATAGATAACCATGGATATTAATCCAACATATATGCTTTCTGGAAACAGAGTCAATCCAACCAGACTTCAGATATTGTTACTTCTTCTCTGTTAGAATTGCTTAACTTGTCTCACAATTGAGCTTCAAGGATAAATTAACCATGGATCTGCTTGCAAAACATATGCTGATCAATCGGTTGATAACCACCAAGGGTTTTTTTTATCAGCACTTGGAACATGATCTGCAAATTGAACCACACCTTCCTCAATCAACCACTCCATACCCTGCAGCTTAAAAACATTTTCCACTTATATTATATGGCATGTAATATTATTCTGGGTGGGAAAGAAAGATGAAAGCTGCATAGATGTTTTACTTCTTAAATTCCAAATAATGATAAAAGTTGACCTCTATCATCTATGATTTGTAGTCAGACCAATCTAATATAGCTTAAAACTGGACTCACACAACATGTCCTCTATTAGCTAGAAAACAGTCAACAATCTGATAGACCATCCACTGTGGCCATAATCTCCATAATGCCATAAACCATAGTGGCTAAATTGTTGTAAATAGATTCAAAAAATTGGAAGGTTATGCATTACTAGCATTGAGTTTCACTCTATATGTTTATGCAAATGCTGTGTTAAAAAATTACTTAGGACCCTGATTCAAAGGTGGTATTCAGCAGGTTCTGACCAGTTCTGGACAACCGGTAGCAGAAATTTTGAGTAGTTCAGAGAACCGGCAAATCCCACCTCTGGCTGGAGATTTTACAGTATCCTTCCCCTGCCACGCCCACCAAGCCAGGCCCACAGAACCAGTAGTAAAAAAATTGGAATCCCACCACTGCTACACATTATATAAGTTTGGTAAAATAGAGTGGCCATGTACTACTTGGAAAAAGATGGTCTTTTACTTAAAGGACATTTAATAGATAGATTTAATTCCTTTATTTTGGCTGCTGCATTTTCTACTTGGCCATATTCACCCTAATCTGGCAAGGTATGTTAATAGTGTTTCAAGAGATCACATTTGGTTGATTGAACAACACTGATGTCAGTCCTTAGCTTATCCTCACCAAGCTGAATAGCTTCTTTTTGTTATGCACTTTCACTTTTCCACCCAGCTGTATAATTGTGTGAATTAAGACACAAGCAACAAACTTTACGGTCTCTTCTAACTGAGCCCTTCTTATAATATGAGCCTCAGCTGCTCATTTGATTGATTGATTTCATTTGGGGGGATTACAGGTAAGTTGCATAGGACTAGGCAAAGTCTGCCAAAATCTGTTTATGGCATAAAAGATAAAGTTAGTAATATATTTGTCAAGAAGGAAAAGCAGCCATGGCAAACTGCGAAAAGAAGTTTTTGTCTGTTTGTCCTCTGTTCTAAAGACAAAGTGGATACACAAAAAAATGCCCCTATTGAAATAATGGGTAGATAGCCAATGGCTTCTCCATTCTTTACAACAAAGTTTTTGTTTTTTTTAAGTGTCCAACTAACGCTAGCATTATTTAACAACCTGAACTATTCTAGGAGACATTTATCAACTTGGCTTCTTCAATGTCTTCAAATAGGTAGACAGTGGTTTCTTCTGCGAGGGCAACTCCAGTGATGATGACACAATCTTCAAGGAAGAATTCAGAGGCCTGGTGATCAAACAGGGTTGTCTGCTGAAGCAGGTTGGTGTATCTCTTGTTTTTTTGTTCCATAAAATATAAATTTACGTAATATATGTGTGTGAAATCAGATGGTCTAAAAATATCACCAAAGTACTGAACATTCTCTGAATTTTCCTGGCTACATTCTGCACCTGCAGCATCATGCACTGTAGCACTGCTAAGCAGTAATCAGTTGCTAGTGGGGATACAGTCACTCTGCAAATGTTCTGAGCTAGCTTGCCAACCCCATTCACCAGCCCCTAACTTGTTTCAACCCACAGAACAGAATAAGAGTTGGAAGGCTTTTTTGAAAAGGGAAAAACAAAGCTCAGCTGCTTTTGAGGCAAAAAAATAAACATCAGAAGGCAGGACTGGTATTGAAAAGTCTAGATTTACTGAACATCTATGCCAGTTCTCTGAGCTGATTATTACTGGTATATGAGTAAATGATTAAAAAAAAAAGATGTCATCTGCCCTTGCAACAGCTTTGGAAAGAAAGCTAAAATATAACAGTCATTTTCCTAAGTAGTACAGATTAAATGTAACATTCATCTGATGTCCCAATGGTTCCAGACAGAAGGATCTGGCTTGAATAGAATTACAGTAGGATTTCACATCAAATAACACCCGAAGACTTACAAGCATGTGGCTCACTGAGTTTCCGACTTGATTCATGCTGTTGTGGCAGAAAATTTAAAAATCTCAATGTTTTGTAGAGATGATCAAGACCTATGGCAGAATTGATGATGAGTTCTAAAACGAGTTTCAAAGCCATAAAGTTTGACTCTTATTTTTTGCTACCCATATTTAATACACCACTAAAATTTTACTCAGAGAAAGACGTAACCTTTAACAAATTAAACTTGAAGCATTTTATATCTATTTCATTAAAAATCTCAAATTACAGATGTAAAAGTCTATTGAATTGCCTTTTAGGCTGTCCATTTTGCTTTTTGACACATTTTCTTTACTTTTACAGCAAGCTTTTTACTAAGCATTTTTAAGAAAAAAAAGGGGTGGGTTGGGAAGAAACGCAAAAAAGGTGGGGGAGACAAAACCAGAACTGATTTTTGTTCATATTTTTATCAATAAAAAGCAAGCTTGACTATAAGTTAGGAAGAAAACCATACACTGAAAGTTTGTATGCACATAATTGATGTGATTCATATTAAATGTAATTTTATGATAAATACATACAGGTGGCTGAGTTTAAATCAAAGATGGACAATCTTTTGATGGTCAGGATCTATATAGTCAAGGAGGCAACAAGGCAAAACGAACTGGGTAGAGTCACACATACCTGAGAGAAAGACAAAAGTGTTTCTATACCCACTTCCCCTAATAACCTCTCACCCTCTATTTGGAGGAAGGACAGATAGAATATATTGTTTTAAAATAGTAAATCCATTTCCTAGTTTGCATTACAGCTGCTTCTGTTTGCCCCACACATACTTAAAAATATGGGATTATGGAATCATCAAATTCAGCCAAATGGTAGTAATTAAAAACAAGAGGACTCTAAGACCTACAGAAAGGGAATTCAGCAATCACTTGTAGTCCTAAGGATAGATGTTATTGAGCCTGGTTTATGTCAAATGTAATGACATAGTGATTTAATTGAAGGTCTCTCAAATATGAACAAAATAATCAATTTGATCATCAGAGTCCAATAAAATCATTGGGATCTCTGCTATTGATTTTATCAGAATGAGAATAATTTAAAGTGTCGTGTTCAATTGTGAGAATAAGGCTTGGTTATAGTTTGACATTTATGCCTGCACATAAGAACATTAAAAATTATGCTTTCTTAAATATTTGTTTAGGGTCATAGAAGAAAAACCTGGAAAGTGCGGAAATTTGTTTTGAGAGAGGACCCCGCCTACATGCATTACTATGATCCTGCGGCGGTAAGTGGGTCTATCACTCAACTTTGTTGAAATGCTATGTGGTGATGAAATCACTTTCAGAACACTAGGAATAATATGTTTATTACTAATTTACTATTAGCACCCCTAATTTACTACAAGCACCTATCCTTCATAACAAAGCTCAAATACGTTTTATCAGCCTTAAGTAATGTGGTAACTTTTTGCATCATTTAATGATGCCCCTTTTCTGAGTAGATAACTCTTGTGGATTTGTATAGTTTTGTACATTTGTCTCTGGTAGTACTGAACTTTAACACCCAGAATCAATGGTAGTTGAGGTTTTTAGTTTTTGATGTCCACCACATCTAGATGTCATCTGTGTGGAAAAGACTGCTCCATTGTCTCTGTACAGGAATAAGTTTTGTTATTCTTCAAACACTTGGAGAACCAAAGGTATTCTTTTATGCACACGTGAAAACAAAACTGCAGAGATAATGGGACTGTGCCTCTTATATCTTTGGGTACCATCTCTATTTCTCCCTGACTTTTTTGTGTTGAGCAAAGAAGTCTGAAAAAGAGCTTGAACAACTCTTGTCTTATCTATTCCTCTTCAGCCTTTTTTCTTGTTGTTATTCAGTCAAAGGTCAACCAAAAAAATTTACTGAAAGAAAATACATTCTCATTTAGCTGTTGGAAATCCATTAAACCACAAAATTATTTGTAATAATAGGGAAACTGTGACCTAGAGCAAATTGTTATGAAATGGTTCCTCACAAGGGGGTTCCCCAGGTCAGACAGTTCATGAAGAGATCTTTAAATCAATATGATGCTGTTTCTTCTAAACCACACATCTGACGAAGACATGTGAGTCCTTCCCTTCCTTCCTTTTTAAAAGGATCCCTTCTGATATCTTGATGAGGTCAGGAAAGGGATAAGCAATATATAAGGAAGTATAGGGCTTGTGTGCACAGTATGTAAGGTCCCATTCACTACAGTTTATTTTTTATATGTTTCCTTAAGAATTTCTACAAAGACTCTCTCTTTGCTCGATATGTCAGCAAAACTACTCATACATATCTACTCCAAATAATGTCCCAGAACTTGATTTCTTTTCATTTTTTTCTTTATCCATTTTCTCAAAATACAAACCTCTTTTGTAAATCCAACAAAGGAAAATTATCTCCTGGTTTATTTATACATCCCTTTCAATTATGAATTGTTCAATTATTGAGACATCAACGAGATTCTCTTGTATGTGTGATATCTTTTTGTATGTCATTCTTCTAGCCTGTCTTTTTAAAATCCACTTTAAATGAGTCTCAGTCTTAGTCTCAGATTTGTTCCTCTCTAGCAACTTGTTAAAATATAGTCTGTAGAGGCAGACACTCTTAAAATTAACTTCAAGGTCTAGAGTTTAAAAATATCCTTAGGTATATCTAATGTTAAAATATTTTTCTTTATTGTGCACTAATAGGTCAAATTTAAGTGTAATTCTCTTTAATTGCAATGAAAGAGGTTTTCTCTAGTGTTTTCACTAGTGTTCAATCTTCAAAGTCTCATCTTACTATTTTTAAAGAAAAATTTAAAGAGAATTTAAACGAAAAGTATTTTCCTATGGGAAGGATTTTGATGGTTAATTCCAAAATATTATTTCAAATCCATCTGGACTCTTTGTTTATTTGATACATTCCAAAATCAAAGTTCTAATGACACTTTTGCTGCTTACTCCAAAAGAAATAAGATTAAGTGCTTAAAGTTTGATTTAAAACTTCTCTTACTTAAGATTGAAGGAAACTCATCTGGTGCTGTAAAACCTATTGCTCCAAAGATTCCTAGTAGCTGAAAACAGTTAACAAGCAACTTCCAAAGTAATTAGAAAAGAGATTATGAAATCCAGTTTCCTTTTGAAGATATCAACCATGGTTTACGCAGGATGGCTATTGCCTCATACTCCAGAACTCTAAATCTACTGTAAAACTGCTATCTTTCAGTCTCCTCATGAGAAGCAGCTTTTATGGTCAATCTCAAATATTCTCTTTATCCAGAGAGAAATTACAAAGAACTGGTCTACATGCCACTTTTGCATTCTACTGCTAAAAGCAGCACTGTCTTTAAATCACCATTTCTTTTCTGGAGTCTGGGTCTGCATGAACATTGAATGAAATTTCTTTCAGGGAGAAGAGCCACTTGGAGCCATTCACTTGAGGGGCTGTGTAGTGACGGCAATTGAAGACACATCAGATGGTAATTATTAAGCAGGAGTACTTAAGTTAAAAGCATTAGGGCAATTCTGGAGAGATTTGTGAAAAGTGAGGGGAGTCCACATGAGATTTTGTACATTCTGATAATTATAGCATACCTAATAACATTGTCTTTTCACTCCCAATATCTGGGGAAATGTTGATTCCAAGGCCACCCTGATTTATTCATACATTAGTTCATTAATTAGTTCATACCTTAACTATGAATAAATATAAATATCTTAATATTAATTTATGCATTTGCATGTTATATATGTAAATAGTATATTTTATATATTGTTGTTTTTTGATTGTCAGGAAGGAGGTAAGGTGCCCTTCCTCCTTCCTTCTCTGTCTCTCTTTGAGGTGGAATCCAATTCTGGGAGGTGGCAGGGCTTAATCTGCAGCTTAGATTTAGGACATAAAAAAAAAAAAAATTGGACCAATTGGTTCTACATGAATAAGCAGGAGTGGCTTATAAAGGTAGAAAATGTGTATGTGGATTAAATGGAAGCACAAGGAGTTTCATGTGTGCTTGTTATCAGGGGTTGGTTTCAAAATTTTTACCAAAGGGTTCCCTGCCCAGTTGCTGGGTGGGTGTGGCCATGATGGGCGGGGCCTAGTCAGCCTCCTGCACCATGATGCAGGGGGTGTTTTTTGCCCTCCCCGGGCTCTGGAGGCTTTCTTCAAGCCTCCAGAATCTCTTTGGGAGCTGAAAACTAGCCCTTTTCTGGTCTTCCTGAACTTCTGGGAGGCCCATTTTTCACCCTCCCAGAGGCTCCATGCATGCCCTGTACTTACCTGCATCCAAAACGGGCTGTGTGGAGACTCCTGGGGGGGCAGGGTGGGGTGGGTGGGGCCAGCCAGGAGAGAGATTTGGGGGTTCTTCAAACTGCACAGAATCTTAGCTAGGGGCTCTCCCGAACCCCTGCAAACCTCCAGCAGCCCACCCCTGCTTGTTATCCAGTAAGAATGGGAATGAATTATTTTTTCCAAGGCAGAAGTACTGAAACAAGCCCTCTCCCTGGTCTTTTGTTCACTTTACCTCCCTCCCCTTTTTTTCTCTCCAAATCAGGCAAAAAAAATGAAGTGGAGGGAAACCTCTTTGAGATTATTACTGCAAGTGAAGTGCACTACGTCCTTCAAGCAGCCACTTCTGCAGAACGTACAGAATGGATCAAGGCCATTCAGCTTGTCTCTAGAACTGGAAAATGAAAGACTCTTGGTTTTAGCAAAAAGAAAAAGAAAAAAAAGAAAAACCCTCGAAAGAGATTTACCCGCTCAGTAGCTCTCTGTGAAGGAATATCAGCTGGTTTTAAATTAAAACTGTTATTTAACAATAGCTTGTTTTAGAATTGGCAGAATATTTAATGTTGTATAGGTCAGTTTTTTCTATTTTCCTCTATCCCAAAGAGGAATGATAATCTATAGATTTTCAAATGCCACTGATTAACACCCAGCAGTCAACATATGGCCAACAATAAGGGATGGCGAAGGAACCAGTTTACTAGCATCTGAAGGATCCAAAATCCTCCAATTTTTCCTCCAAATCCTCCAATGTAATCATACATATAATTAGGATCTTCTGTTACACTTGTTTTCTTTTATGTGGTAACTCAGAAGCAGATGAATGAATAGATATGATATCAATGTTATATATAATTGCTGCATATGGTAGTTGGGGAGAAAAATGTTTTCCTTGTAAACAATATTTTCAAGAAAATATATTTTCAATAAAGTTTAACAAAATAAAGCCGGCATTACTGTCTTTGCTAAAAACACAAACCTTCAGTTCTTTTATTCAACTTAAAAAAAGCAATTTTAAGATGTGTGGACTTCAACATAATGGCTGGGAAATTCTTGGAGCTGAATTCCATGCATCTGAAAGTTGCCAAGGTTGAGAAACACCGTTCTGTGTCATAAATACCTGAGATCTTGTAACTTAAACATGAAACTATAAGTCAAATATATTTTTTGTATTTGATAGTAATAGTAAATATCTTATTAACTTGTACATCATATCCTCTGATACAAGTTCAACAAATATGCATTTGCTAATTAAGGTGTAAATTTGATTCTCTTCCACTTTTTTCATAAAATTGTGTTGTTGGTTTTTTTAGGACAAAGTTAACAAGTTTTCCTAATAGATGTTTGGGAATTATAACTTCCAGAATCTTTCCATTCCTAGTATTTCTGGAGGGTATCGTATTGGAAAAGCTAAATGGCACTGATCCCGTTTTAATTCTATTGGACAGACAGACCAGACAAATTATGAAGACACAATGACTACAACTAGTAAACAAAAAATTTGCTTTTACATCTTTACAAGCCAGAAGAGCAATATTTGCAAAGTCAGCATTTTTAATAGCAGCTTAAAATACTCTACACATCAGCTTTTACTGTATTTTCCATTTAGCCAAGAATGTGGTTTGTGACCAACTTTAAAAGACTTCACAGTCATTTTATTAATAGTGTATTCATTTTTACAGATACTTTATTAAAGTTCCACCTATATAACTAATCCCATACCACTGATGTAGACACACAACATGATTTGGGGCCCATTGAGCAAAAGAATGACCTTTACAGAATTTCTTTTTCTATATTCAGAGGGAATCCAAAAGGAATAGGAAAAAATAAAGAGAGAACTGGTTTTGGTCTCCACTGATCTTAGGCGCTTCTGGTATGCCAGAATAGGGCTAAACCAATATAATACCACCACTGCCCCTACCCCTTTTGTTATTTTATAACCAATCTTTGCCATCTCTGTGCTAATGAAGAGAGGCCTTCATTAGTGGGGAGACTTCTCCTACCACCAGAGGTTTAGAGTGGAGTAAAGAAATTCCCAGAAGAAATTGGATAAGCAAGAGTGTTTCACATCTGGTTGAGTGTGCTGAGCTTTTCTGAACAGGGTGAAAGTTGAATGAATTCAAGAACTTCCACTGAGTTCCAATTTCCTAACTGGAGAATTTGATCACAGAAAGGAAATTATCATCAAAAACAGTGTGCTGCATAATTAATACTAGGAAAAAGAAAATTGATCTTGTGTTTAATCAACCACAGGAAGATCAAAACTGGTGTTACAGCAGAAAAATAGGCTACAGAATAGTTGCTTTTCATATAGGTTCTACAGAATTGTAACTCAATTCTTTTCAAAAATTGACCCAATGGATTGATAAGACATTTTCCAACAACTGACCTGAATCATTTCTTTCTTTCTTGGAAATGATGCTTTGGAAATATGCATTGAAAATTATGAGGAAATATTGCATCCTTAGGTACATATATAGATACATAATTTTACCCAATCATCTGAGAACATTTCCAGAGTAGCTGAAGCATCAACAGAAATAATATCTGGGATTATAATGTATTCCAGAAGCTCAAAGTGCACTACATGTATTGCCTTATACATAAGTAACAATTTTAAGAGATGAATTAGTATTATTAACATCTATTGGAGGTGAGAATTCAAAGAATGACTAGTTTAAGCCCACTTAAAAGCTATCATTAAGATACCTGTACAAAGAAAGGATTTTCTAATTCACAATTTAATCTCTTTCAGTCATAATCCTGTAACATTTTTAAGATAAAAGTACATAATATTTCCAGTTGACTGGTATATTCTTACATTTTTACTAGAGAGCAAATTTTGTTAAACGTACAGCTGATTTCTGATGAAACATGTATTATATTACAGTGAAAGATTAAATCTAATTTTCCATAATTCAAGCAATTTTTACTATTATTAACAAATATGTATAATTATACATAAGCACCCTGAATCAATTCAAGAGGATATAAGCCTCTTCTTCTAAGATAAAAGTAGGGGAATCCTCCCCAATCCCGTGTTGTACACTGACAGAATATTGATAGTATGGGTCAAAATACTCCATTTTAAAATATTCCAGATTTATATTAATTTATTAACTAAATAAATAAAAATTTACAATGTAGCAGCATGATACTAGATTTATTGTCAGTCATGCCTAAGTAAATAACCAACCCATTTCACTGCTTTTCAAGTGAAATCAGATGTTGACAAGTTACATTTCTTTGCGGTGCAGATAGAGGGTGGGTATTTTGAGGTGTAAATAGTTTTATTTATCTATTTACAAATGAAATTTCACATCTCTGGGTGGTTTATTCAGACATCTAAATTAGAATACAATCCACATCATAAAACACATTAAAAGAAGCTTGAAATTAGGATAACACAGTACCAAACAGATGGCACATAAAACATAGATTCTAATCTCCAAAAGGTTTTTGGAACAATCAGGTTTTGATAGCTTTCCAAACGATTGAATTACAGTCCATCTGGATCATGGACAAAACTACAGTGAAGCTAATTCCACAGCAGCAATAAAGAAACATTTTTTTGATATCCCAAATCTTCACCACCTGGATTAAGGGTTTAATTTAATCTTTATTTTTATTAATTTTAATCTAATCCAATTTAGTTTGACTTAATCTCTTATAATTAATTTCAATTTAATATTAGTAATTTCAATAAGTTTCATAACCAAGTGTTAAAAGATCAGTCAGAATTACAAGGCACCATAAAGTGGTGACCTTTGTTGCTGAAATCAACTGATTATGTCAATTATTTGGGTTACAAGACTAAACTGGGGGAAGCATAACTTAATACAGAGGGAACAATGGAAATCTACATTCTCTAGTTTCTTTAGCATTCAGCAGTAGCAGACTTATATACCACTTCACAGTGCTTTACAGCTCTCTCTAAGTGTTTTACAAAGACAGCATATTGCCTCCAACAATGTGGCTCCTCATTTTACCCACCTCAGAAGGATGGAAGGATGAGTCAACCTTGAGCCTGGTGAGAGTCGAACTGCCAAATTGCAGGCAGTCGGCAGTCAGCAGAAGTAGCCTGCACTACTGCATTCTAACTACTGCACCACCATGGCTCTTTACCTAGAAAGAGTGTTTGACTTCTATAAAATACAAAACTGGTGATTTTCAGCTTATGGTTCTCTATATTAGATTAGCTCTCTACTGTAGCAGATTTTACTTCATGTTGTACCGTTCTATTTTGAAATCTCTTTTTAAATGAGAAAACAGCTCAGAGAAAAATGATCATAGGAAAAGTAATCACTCAGACATTCATGCAAATTCAGAGTTTTTTGGAATGAGTTGTAAGAATATATGCCTTCCTTAGAAACCTACTCATAACAAACCATTATGGTAAATCATTCATGTTGACAGGAATATTGATATTTCAGTGACTCAAAACTTTAAAGGAAGCCACAGGAAGAAGATAAAGCTTGCTCCGAGAGCTACTCCCTCCTTGATAATTTGCAATGTGGTTGTTACCATTCAAGTGGTCTCACAACTAAAAATATGCTATCATATGTTGCAAACCAAGGAAACAGGATATTTAATTTATTATTGTACGATATCTGTTTTAAATAGTTAAAAGAGGTCACTGGAGCTAAGGTCTACAACATTGCAGAAAGAGAATTTATCTCAAAACATAGCCATCTACATAAAATGTGTGTATGCTGATAGAAAGGTATAAATGTAGTAACAACACAAATACAATGCCTCTGAGCAAATTCAGCTGGCTGCAATCTCTAGAGCCCAGCTGAGCATCAGTCTGGAACCTACATTATGTATCTGATATTAAAACAGTTGAGAAAGTCCAGAAATATTTCACAAGAAGAGTTCTCCACTCCTCTACTTGTTGCAGAATACCTTATGCCACCAGACTTGAAATTCTAGACCTAGACAACCTAGAACTACAATGCCTTCGGTCCGATCTAAGTATAGTATATAAAATTATACATTGCAATGTAATACCTGTCAATGAATACTTCAGCTTCAACCATAACAATACAAGAGCACACAATAGATACAAACTCAAGGTTAATTGCACCAAACTTGATTGCAGGAAATACGACTTCAGCAACAGAGTGGTCAATGTCTGGAATACTCTCCCTGACTCTGTGGTTTCTTTCTCAAACCCCAAAAACTTTAACCTTAGACTGTCTACTATTGACCTCACCCCTTTCCTAAGAGGTCTGTAGGGGGCATGCATAAACGCACTAACGTGCCTACCGTCCCTGTCCAATTGTTTCTTTTTATTTTTCTTATATGTATCCATTTCATGTATTCATAGCTATACCTGTTATCTTATTATCGCTTGACAAAATAAATAAATAAATTATTGAAATAGCCCTCAGATATGTTGAATTATTATGCTTATAGTTTCTCTGGTTTGGCACTACAGGAGAGTGCCATATCAGGGAAAACTGAAAAAGAAAATGTCTTCAATTAAAGGACTGTCTTTTACAAACAGGGAAGCCTCTTTAAATTAAAACATATCACAAACTCGCCTGTGCATTTCATTGTACATATGTATGCATGCATGCATATATGTATGTATACATGTATGATTTATTTATTTATTTTTAGAATTTGTGAGGCCACCTATCTCATTTGTTGACTTTATGCAACTCACTCAATCCATAAAAAACATAATTAAAAACAAAAGTACTCTTTCTTCTCCAGGCGTGAGACCAATCATCCTCACAGCTCAGTCCCCATCCTAGCCCAAACAGCTCTTCAATGTCCTTTGGGAAGTTGAAAGGGCAGGAATCCCTCAGATCTCAAGTGACAGATCGTTCCAAAGGGCTGGGGCAGCCACCAAGAAGGCCTGTCTCTGAGGTCCCATCAGATGTCAACATTTAAAAGGAGGGGACTCGGAATATGCCTACCACAGTTAACCTAGTAGGATGGACAGATATTCTCAAGGAGAGGCAGCCCTGCAATTAACCTGACCCCCATTTCATTATTGTGCTTAGTTTTGATCAAGACTACACAACCTCTATTGCCTCAAGAGCCATACAGTTTGTTGAGGGCTGTATTACAAAAATGGAGAGTATGGACTTCAAGCCTTGGAGAAAGGAGACAGGCTTAAAATGGATACATTATCTCTGCAAGAGATAAGGCTTTTATTTGTCCCTTAAAATGTCTCCATATTATTCCCTCATATAAAAATTTATATTGATTTGCTGACCAAAGCCATTATGGGGAAGATTGTTTGAGGAGCCACAAAAGTGATACTGGGATTGCTTGTGTCCTATGGGCCATCATTTTGTGCATTCCTAGCTGGTCATCTTCCTCACCTCCTGTTTTCTGAACAGCTTAAAGCTCTATTATAGCCCATTATTTTCCTCTGGAAGAATCATTATCAAACTATTTATTCTTGTCATGATTAGCTTATTTAGAGATGCATAAATGGAGTGTAGACAGAGGCAAGAGGCAAGTACTGTAAATATGTGTGTGCGCGCGCATGCAACCAGGCATGTATATGTATCTAATTTGTCACCTACTCACAAGTTTCAATAACTCTTCCAGTCAAACAGAAGTTCTCAAACCCCAGTTGTGAATCATGTTTTATGTACTGAAAGTTTCAATTGTATGTGAAGGTTTATAAAGAGCTTGCAACCACAAAATGAGAGCATATCCATTTTAAAATAAGTATGTTTGAAATTTTATTTTAAAATGGATATGCTTACATACCAAGAAACTTACCAAGACAGAAAAAGACATGGCAGATTTAATTTTTTTGTAATTTCTTGTTATTTTGGTGTCTACATGGGATCACTTTAAAAAAAAAAGTTAATTTGCAACTATAGGGAAGTTTAAAGATCATAATATAATAAAATCTACAACACAAATCTGAGGTCATTGAAACCTTAACATTTCATATATTTGAAATCATGTTGTTTGTAGACACTGAAATGGCTACACTGAAATCCAGAACTACATTGTTCTTGCATGACCATTATTATTTTTTCTTTCATGTTATTTTTATGTTATTGTGTAGTTACTATTTTTCCTTCTTCTGTCTTAAAAAAAAACTCAACTAAAATTATAATAAACATTATTTGAAGTTGAGTGTTTCTCCTCAATCATTTCCATAAATCAAAAATTGCATTTTTTTTTCAAACCAAGGATCAGATATAATTTTTGAGGAGTGCTTTGTTTTAAATACATCTTGGGCAAGTGAGCGCAATATTAAAATCTTGTTTCCATCCTCCCCCTTTTTTTATTTTTCAGCTTGGTTTTAAGCTAATTTTGATTAAATATTGTTAATTTTTCTTTCTGTATGCTATGCCTTTCTGTATGCTATGCCTTTGGTTAATAAGATATTTTTAAAGAACTATTTTATTATTCTCTCAAACTGTTCGCACTAATGATCTTAATATTACTTTCCTTTGACTCCTTTTGAAAAAGTTCCTGTTTGAGGCTGAGTCACCAAAACGTGCGTTCAAATATGTGTTTTTGTGTTATTCTCTGCTTTATTCCTGGCTTTGAATTTACTTGCTTCTGAAAGATACTGTACTTGTCTTCATCTCCAGCTTCTTCACTTGTCTGTTAGTCAACAATACATTCTGCTCTTCCGGAAATACTCATGAGAAAATAAAGAAACTGCTCCATTGAAATATTTTGCACAGTATAGCATTGACCTCTGAGTGTAGTAGAGGAGCAAGACCCGTTGAATTCATGTATAAATGTTCTATTGGTTCTATGCACTGGTGGGGATTCAAATAATTTAACAACCGGTTCTCTGCCCTAAGGATCGGCTGGGTAGTTGTGGCTGGGTGGTCATTTGACTGGGTGTGCATGGCCAACTTGATGTCACTCACATCAAGGGGCACTTCACCCCCTCCCAGCCACTGCTTGTCATGCTTGGCCTCACCTCTCCTGGCCCCTTGCCTCACCTTCCAGGTTTGGAGTAGCAATTCATAAAGATTTATGACAAAATAGTTTTCCTTCAGAGTATGTTTATCATCTAGATCGGTGATGGCTTTTTCCAGACTGAGTTCCCAAAGCACCTGTGTGCACCCAATCCCCCAAAATGCAATATGTGCACTGCCCCTGTGCATGCAGCACCCCCACGTGCACCCTGCTCCTACACATGTGTGCGCAGGCCCCCCCCATATGTGCAGCACAGACCCACCAACCAGCTGGCCGGTGGGAGGGGTGCATGCATGCACGAACTGGAGCTGAACTAGGATGATAGGTTCGCCATCATGGGTCTAGATTCACATCTATTTAAAAACAGCACTCAGAAAAGTACTCATTAATGTTCCCTTTCACATTGAAATAGGAAAACAGGTAGGCTATTGAAAGATCAGCCTGGGCATTATTCTTTTCATCCTTTCCATTAATGTCTTGCAGATCATGAATGAAATTTGCAGATGGTGGAAAAGTTGGTGGCATAGTTAGTATCCTAAAAGGCAGGCAGGGAAAAAAAATCAATCCTGAAGGGGCTGAAAAAAACATAATGACATTTAAGTCAGACAAGGCAGACTTTGTTACCTAGGAAAAAAGAAACAAATGAACAGGTATGCCATAGATGTTTTTAAATCTATGGATTCTTGTATGGAACTCATGATCTTCTCAACAGTCTCTCACACTTCTGTAATTCTAGGAAGTTTTAAACCAGAAACACTAAACAGCAGTGTTTTGCAACTTTAACTTCAACTCCCAGTATGTTGTCTGGGGAATTCTAAGACTTGAAATCCACACATTTGAAAGCTGCTAAGGCTGAGAAGCATTGCAATACAGCAGTGGAAATGTGAAGTTCTTGAGTCATTTTAATAATATGTTTTTATTCTACATCATTGCTCAATGTTTCCTGCTTTTAGAGTATTAAAATCTTGTTCTTGCAAATATATGTAGAGCTTTTAAAATTTCTAAGAAGCTGGCAACTGAATGTTATTTGAGCAGTCTTCTTTCCAGCCACACTTAACTTCTCATTGTCGTTTTTTTTCTCCATTGAAGTCAATGTTCCAATCATTAGAAACACATTGATAAATCTGAAGTCCTAGAAAAATGTCCTACATGATAGCTGAAGACTTATGTAAGATCAAGGGAAACTTATGCTATTCGTGCCCCTAATCTATTTTCTTCACTCCAGATTACACTGTATTCCTATTGGCATTTCAAATCAGTACTTAAGGACCCAAGTGATACATCCATAAGTGAACAGAACTCCAAGGCAAGTGAATTCATCAAAGAACTATTTTATTTGATATATCATATTGACATAGGCTGGTAAAAACTGATTCTGGGTGTTCCACAGTTTTCACCTAACTAAAAGTTTTTCCCTTTCCCCAAACAATCAGTTGCATGATCCAATCATCCAGTTTCCATCCGGTTTCCTGGTGACATTGTTCCTCCTCTCTCTGGCCATCTGTGGGAATCTCCTTGGTTCCCAGGAGAAAGTATTTTGTTTTGGCTATAAACCCCAACTATCTCTATTCCCCCCTCCTTATCTCTCAGCTCTAGTGTGGCAACACTGAAGCCTCAAAATGGTCTCGGTCAGGTCAGCTTCAGGGTTGACATTTTTATTGAGAAGTTTAAAAAAACCTGGACAAATTATAGTCTTTGTATTCAATATTGCATGTTGACTTTTTGTTCATTTTTTTCTTCCCAGTTAGCTTGAGCCATTCATGGGGCTCCCTGTTACTGCATGTGAATATTCTAATGTTGAGTTTTCCAAAGAAACGAAATAAGCACAAGACATACTTTCATTGACCGCTTCCTTTAAGGTCCAGTAACTTAAAGCATGATTGTTTTCTGCCTTTTCATTCTTTTGTCATCTTCATGAGTACAGTGAATTTGAGAAAAAAACATCTCACACGCTAGAAGAACTATCCATCTGCTAACTTCATGAAACTAGTATGAGATGAAACTAGTTCATATAGCACACTTGATGTAATCATAGTTTCTCTTGCACTATTTGGATCTAGTACCACAAAGTCAAGAGAATTTAATTTAGAGAATGTACACTGTTCTCACTTCCTGTCCTATTTCATATTGTATTTTATGACCCTGGATATGAGGTCCAATTTATAAAGACTACTTCAAATTTTGTAAGTTTGATAGCATTAAAGGTTATTTATAGGGAGTACCTAGAGGAGGCAGAAAAGCTTAACATTTAGCTAGCTAAATTCTATTTGAAGGACAGTTAAGAGAATAATTCCATGTACGGTGTAGTGGTCAAAGCATCAGGCTAAAAACCAGAAGATGGTGAGTTCCATTCCTGCCTTAGGCACAATGCCAGCTGAACAGCTTTGGTGAGCCACTGTTTCTTAGAAGAAAACCACTTCCGAAAAGATTGTCAAGAAAACTGTGAGAACAGTTTAAACAGTCTCTAAGAATCAGATCGACTTTAAGGTACCATTTTCCTATGTGTGTCTAGAGAACTAAGGCTAGAAGTAAGACCCAAGACTGCAATTTCATAATCAAAGAATGATCAAAATGAGACATAAAGAGACACTTCAAAAATAAATTTTTAACTTTCTATTCATGCTCCCAATGCCAATGCACTTCATAATCTACCCTTCCTGGATATCCTTTTCAGCAGAGATCACAATAGCAAACTTTCTGCTCACTCGCCTCCCAGTCTCTCGCCTCACCTCCAGGCTGCTTGCTTGCCTGGCCTTCCAAGGTGGGGAGAAGGGCACTTTCTTTGATGGCTGACCCAGGAAGAGAGCCCCTTCTCTTTGGCTGCCATTACATCATAAGCCTTCTTCCCCTTCTTCTCCAGGACAACGCAAAGCCTAAGGGGTGAGTGACTTGAGGGCAAAGTGGACAGCAAAGAATTACCCACTCGGCAGGCTACCACAATCCTCCTGAGGCTGGAGCCATGAGGGAGAGAGAAAGGAGCATGCCCGAAAGGCCGGAGAGCTTCAATTAATGACTGAAATAGTGCATGGCAACCTGGAGCTGGCAGCGACTTGGACTCGGGAGGGCTCCCCACACAGGCAAGCTCCAGCATTACTGCAGTGTGGGCACTCTCAAGAGTGGTGGCGAACTTGGATGAGCACTGGCTGTGAGGACAGAATCCCAGGAGAAGCATGTACCTCAGAGAAAGTGGTGAAAAAAAGGAGGTGGGAAGCCCACGCACACAATTTCTCTTCTCCTGTGGCAGCTGTACCCCACAGCCCTACACTGCAAGTTCCATGGCTGGAACTGAGGGACAAGGAGTGCAGCGCTGCTCCTTCCTCAGCTGGAATTGACTATTCAGACTCTTAAGCACAGGGGGAAGATATGCGGGAGAGACACTGCCATGGATGGAGGAAGTGGCACCGTAATCTACCTGGTTGCTTGTATTGCTTCCCTAAAACCATGATGATGCCACTACCACCAACACCCCTCCTCCTCTTCCTGATCTTGCAACTTGCCAAGAATTCAATCTGGAGTTGCTCAGTTCAATTCATCTCAGAGCGGACGAGGCGGTTTATGATATTGGGAGGATGGAGTGAGCAAGAAGCGGGAAACAATCATGTCCCAGATGAGGTGGAGGTTTGACTTGGGGAGGAACTATGCAAGTCACAAATTAGCCACTTGTGTGTGCAAGAGGCAAAGAGTGACTGGGGGGGAGGAGGGAGTGACATGGCAAGATTTAGCTGTTCACTGAACTGAACAAAAAATTAGCCACCAATTCTACTGAACCAGTGTGAACCAGCTGAATCCCATCACTGGTTCTATGGCTACTAGAAATTAGTTCTACTCCTAGCTTACAGGTGAAACTCAAAAAATTAAAATATTGTGCAAAAGTTCATTTATTTCAGTGATGCAACTTAAAAGATGAACCTAATACATGAGATAGACTCATTACATGCAAAGCAAGATAATTCAAGACATGATGTTGCATAATTGAGATGATTATGTCTTGCAGCTCATGAAAACAGTGGATTTTAATTTCAAATCAATAACTTTAATTGCAATCTTGAAGCAAAATGTTTATAAGCAGATAAATCAGATTAGTCAACCATTCTTTATTTGATCAATCACCAAAGATAGATCAAACTGTCTGATCAGCAAAGATCTTCTAAGTCAATATTCTTTAAGGATAGATAACCTATATCCTCCATAAGTTTTACATTACAATGGACTTCAAACTTGCATTGAAGGGAATAGCAGTTCTAATCATTTGAAATGACCACTAGTAGGCTAAGCCACCAACTAAATAAATATTTGTCATTATTTATAAAGTGCTTTTTATAAGCATCAAAGAATCATTTGTGCATATAGCATTTCAAATTACGTAATAAAGAATTAAAATATTTACAGTTTTGAAAATGTAAAATTAAATAAACATGAATAAAGCAGCCACAAACCAAACTACAGAAAATGTACACATATACAAATGTGGACAGGCACACACGCACACACACACACATTGACACACACAAACTCCTCTCTAATTTCCTCTGTATAAAACTCTTTGCAGTTCAGCTTCCAAGATTTCTCCCCAGGTATCCACATCCATAGGATACATACATTTCTCTGGTAAATTACTCCATGACTGAATATTGCTATATTTTCCACTCAGCCATTCATACTTTACTTTGCTTTTCCAGTAGTTTCTATGAAGCGTGACCTGATAAAAGCAATTAGAGAATAGGAAAGAGATATAAATAAAGGTACAAAAGATATTCTTATGTATAAAAAGCCTTATTTTGCAAGCAATTATATAATTAGTGGGGAGGGGGGGAATCAATTCATCTTCATAAAAGATGGCTTCAAGCCAGATTTTTCCAATTTTTCACATGTGAGATTAAGAATTTTACATGAGATTAAGAATAATTTCACTATGTGAAAATTCTGTAAATCCCTTTCATTAGAAAAGACATATCTAATCCTATCATATAGTTTTTGTGTTTGAATTGCAAGTCTTTTGAAACCAATATTTTAAGGATGATTTATTCTAGGGGGAAAAATTAGAATAGACTTCTAATGTATTGCTGCCCACTAGTGATCCATGGAAATTGTTAAGTACTGGAAGATTCAGAGCTTAAACCATTAATGTTACAACCAATTATGTTCACTGAATATTTTTATATATATAAAAAGAAAAAGTAGTTTAAGTGGAAGTGGATTAGATTAAAGAAATGGAGAGTCAGATGAAGAGCTTCATTCTTTTTCTTCTGGACCTAATCACATCACCAGCCAAAAGGTCTTTTCCCTTTTTTTTAATATTCATTATATTTAATTACACACATGCAACCTTGACAGAGGATTCTGCTAGGCCCTTTATTATATACCTTGAGACCCTTAGGAAAATACTGTTACATTTTGATAATAAAATGACAATTTTAGACATTGCAATTTGTCACTGTCGATTTAAGATACACTGTAAAATAGATACGTTAAATAGTTATATGGATCTTTGATCTATAGTGGTTACCAATTGTTTATTAGACATAATTTAAGGTGCAAAATCTTAAAAGCAATTGCTTACAGAAATATATCGTCTTTTCATGTTTCTTTCTAGTTTTGTCAAAAAGTAAGGTAAGTAACATAGTCTTAAATTACAGATCAACCTGTCAAGTAAAAACCCTAAACTGTGCCAAAAGACTTAGTGCATGAAATATCAGATCTTGATATAAGAGATATATATAATATAATCAAGCCTCAATAGAACTTACCTTCCATGAGTACCCTTTTCCTCTGTCATCATCAACCTCTCGCTGACAGACAGCTCTTATATTTAAACAGTGGTGTTTCCATAAATCATCACAATGTTCAATGGTTTGGTTCCAGCTCTTGCAAGTTACTGCGGCATTGCATAAGCTATGAATGTCAAGTTTGCTAAAAATCTTTAAGCTGACTTCTAGTGGAAATAGTTTCACAAAATCCCCTTGACTGTTGTGTTTCTTCTGTTTGGAAAATTTAAAGAATAATTTCTTACAAGTAGTTGTTGCAACAGTCTGCTGGTTTTGTTTGGATGATTTCTGTTTAGACCCTTTTTTCATAGTTTAGACTTTGTTTAAATACCAGTCAGCCTCTCTGAAAAGAAAAGTATCAGAAATGAAACTGTAATCAACTGTTTAGAAACAGTTGCTGCCACTTCATGTCATTAAAACATGATTTCTGTCTAATATCAGTGCTAAAATATCTCTGTATAAAGTGACCATGACCACAATAATTTTGGGAATTTTGGCTTTAGTATTACTGCTTAATTGTTTCTTCTGAATGATACCTTGCCTTTCTTAAGGAACATACTATATAGATATGTGACTGTATGTGTGTGTCCATATAGGCAGACATATTTTTTCTATTCAGTTAAAGTGGAGCATCTTGAAGTGATACACTAACTGAAAAGTAGCAATTTTCAAGAGACAAGTTTTCCAGTTTGAGCCAAAGGAAATAACTGCTCTCAGATTTTTGCACATACAATAATACATGCATCCGTCATATGAAACAATTAAATTTACTGTATTGCTTCAGTGTGAATATGAACCTGCAAAAAAGGGCAGGCTAAAAATCTAATATATATTATTACTTTATTAATATATATTATTTTAATATGCATTATTAATACATTATTACTATTTGTTACTAATATACATTATTATTACTCTATTCAATTTCAACTTACATTTGTTTGTTGCTTGAAAGCTGGAGAAAAGTTTCTATAATTGTTTTGACAGCCAGGCCTGAGGAGCTGTCCACTTGAAAGGAAGCTATTCCTCTGAGTAGCGGGGAACACAATCTCACTGGCAGACAATAAGGGCCACTTAGGATGACTGTTTACCTGAAGATAAGGATACATTCATGGTCTACCCATCTAACAAATGTGTATATTTAGTTATTAATTGGTTAATTTTACATCCTGACTTTTCTTCCAGAACTGAAGAAAAGAAAAATAAAGATCACCATGGTTACATGGTGATCTTTATTTTTTCACAAGAACCTTGTAAGGTAGGCTGGGTTAAGATTAATTGGCCCCAAGCAACTGGCAGAGAATAGATTTGCAATTGGGTCTCCCAAGACAAGTTTAACACTCCATTGTAAGTCAATGATCCTACATTATGACTGTAGACAAGACCTGTAAAAGTGATGAGTCATGATAAGAATCTAAAGATATATGACAAGAGTGTTCATAGTTTTAAATGACTTCTGCTTCCTACATAAAGCTCACAGCCTGACAAGCATGGTTTGATTTCTTCTGCTACTGTAGCTTGACAAATTTGGCAGGGTGGTTGGGAGGAAAATTTAAGTGATGCTGTCAATGATCTTGAGCCATTCTTCTAAAATAAAGAGAGACAGACTTTCCCCATCAACTAGCTAAAATACTTCTTTTTATTTCCTCACGAAAATGCCCCTTCAGGCTTTTGCAGCAAGATGGTGAAAGGGGGAAAACCCACAAAAGCTTGGAATGTCTGGTGGAGCTGATACTGTGTTGTAACCTGGTATTTCAACATGGGGGGGGGGGCCAGANGGGGGGGGGGGGCAGAATGTATGAGGACAGAAAGATGGCAAGAGGGGCTGATTTAGTAATAAGCTAAGAAGCTGAAGGTTTTATATAAATGTAAATAAGTTTCACCTGGCAACAAAAGAATTAGCAGTTGTTTTGCACAGTCACCCAAATAAGCAGTACTTTAATATTAAATGTAATATGAAATGAAAACATTAAAGATGTAAGTACTGGAGTACTTGACTGTTTCCCAAGGATTTAAAATTGGGTGGCTTTAAATCATTTTTTGGGGGGGTGTCAATGCAAAGCAATTAGCAATGTAAACTTCATAATTTAAATGGATCAAAAACTATGTTTCTCTCTTCAGGAATTAGTGACTTTGAATAGTCTTGAGGATTTTTTTCTAGAATATTTTTTTAAAGTATTGAACCTGACTAGTCATCAAACTTGCATACATCTCAAATAAAAATTCCATACATTGAATTAGAATAAAAAATACAATCAAATTAAGCACACTAATTAGCTCCCTCCTGAAATATGTAGTTTTTTATTTGCACAATTGCAGCTGGGATGTTATAAAAATTGAATATATATGCAGCTTAAGGATGAACTGTGGAGTCTTAGTGCTCCCAGAAGTTTTATTGTTCACAGGATGGGTTGTTTTTATGGGTGCACATACATGTTATGGAATGGCAAACTTTAAAGAGACTATTTGTAGTTCAGGGTTGAAATGAGGGGTCCTTGATGCTCTCTGAGCTTGTTTTCTTGCAGACGTTTCATTACCCAAACTAGGTAGTATCATCGATGCTGGTTCGTTGAGCAATGAAATGTCTGCAAGAAGCTCAGAGAGCACCAAGAATCCCTCATTTCAACACTGAGCTACAAATATTCTCCTTTATTGGATGGAGAGATTGCACATCTCTGTTCTCAAGCAGGTTTGGGGAAATTTTGGTGTTCCAGAAACCCCAATAACTTCAGCCAGCTGGAGAGGAAGTATTTTGGTAACATTTGGCGGGTCACGGGGTTGGACTTGAAATTTTCACTTTTAAAAGTTAGATAACTGTAATTCTATATCAATATCTGTTTTGCAAGTCGTATTCTATAAAACATCTTCTGTTTTCTTAAGGAGCACCAAGGACCCCCTCATGGCGAACTTTGCATATTATGACGGGACACTTGTGCACTTTCCACATCAGCACTGTCCAATTTTACGAAACTGAAAGGAATTCGCCTGAGAATGTACGTCAACATATTTCCACAACCTCCTCGAGCCACCTTTATTCCCTATGACAGCTAAAAACCGCCGCTAACTGCCCGCTCCGCCCTATTCGGTGACTGGATGGGAATCGCGACGTCACCGAGGAACGCAGGAGGCTCGAGGCCGCTCACCTGGCTTCCGGCCCTCCGTTCCGGCTAACGGTTTTAACGGCTTCTCCATTCGAATTTGTTTTTTGGGGGTTTTTTTTTTTGTTTTTTGTTTACTTCTTTTTTGTTGTTGTTCCTTCCCCATTACAAATTACGTAACTAGAGGTTCCCGAACACCCGCCTTTGCCGATATGCATTTCGGGAGCTGTAGTTTAGTGGCGAGGGCAGGAATTTCCGTAGTGGATTTCTGGCGCAGGAATGGGTGTGTTTCTCTTAAAAGGCAGCGAGCTATTGGTTACACCGGAACGGTATGCTTCCGTTCAAGCAGATAGGAGGGATATAAACAAGAAGGGATGGTACGTTGCTGTGTTTTCTTCCCCCTTGTGGAATCTTGCGGGGGGGGGGGGAACNCCCTTGTGGAATCTTGCGGGGGGGGGGAACTAAATGTGAGAGGCCTGTTACTATCTTGGGGTTTCAATTAGTGCCAGTGGACGGGGGTTGCCCTTTGCCGCTCGGGGAGACAGTGATAGGAAGAGGCTCATTTTTGGAGGAAGCGCCTCAGCGGCGCACCAAAGGAGTGCCAGTTTGTCTAAATATGTTTGTGTAATTGGTTGAGAGGACCAACGGCACTGGCAGCGAGTTCGCGAACAACCCATTTTTGGTCAAATGAAGGAGAGATATTTCCTTGACATCGAATCGGACCGTCCGGTCGCGAAGTTTCCTTCCTTCCAAGACGGCTCTTTGCCCAAACAAATTTGGGTGCTTTTTAACCTTGATGGAGGCTATTCAAGATTTTTGGCGTGTAACAGAATCTGTTACAGCGTCCCTTACCTGGTCATGCATTCAAAGCAACTTGCTGGACCAATGAGCCCGCCCCATCAGTCTATTAGGGTTTATCTTTTTCAAAAGCTTGGTGAATTGAAACCATTAAAACGATAAGATTTAATGGACTTCGTTTGCAAGCTAACAAGAAAAAAAAATAACATGTAAAGGTGGAAAAGCTAAAAGAAGCAATGTTGCTTGGTCGAGCCACATAAGAGTATGGTTAGAGGACTCTAGATCATTGCACCAGACCTTACATGCACATTGTAATTTATATGTTGAATTACACGCATTTTATCCCCACTGAGTAGGGCAATACTCTTAGAGCATATGATAACTTTAGTGTAGCTTGTATTGTGGTTTGGTTGATATTAGAAGAGTAATTTGGGATTCCAACTGAGCTGGGGTTTGATTGAGGTGCTCCTGCCTAAGGCTTTGATCCTGAGGTCATTTAAAAATTGGAAAGGAAAATTGCCCTCAGATATGTGGTTTCCTTTCTGGATGAAGTTATATTATGAGAGAATATGATTTTTTCCTTTATCTTGAGAGGATTACATAGTACTTGGTTGCAAAATGCAAGCCCTGGATCTAGTAGCAGTTCAGCCATAAAGTTTGCTGGAGGTTCACCAGTTGGTAGCCATCTTTTAAGTCTAATGTCTAAGGAGCAAGAAGTAAAGATTCTAGAGCTGAGAAGAGTAAATACTCTTCCCAGAAATCTCTGGTGCTATGCAAATACAACCGGTGACTCTGCTCCTCAGTGCCTACTTTGCTCCACTTGACAAAATCTTAGTTTTTGTGAACTGAGCTGCCAGCAACCTCTGGTGCTATGCATATGCAACCAGTGAGTCTGTTTTCATAGTAATTTTATCAAAGTGTATAATTGCAACAGTAAAAACTAATTTGAAAGAAAAAAAAAGAAAAATAGTGTAGATTATAAAAAAGGGAAAATAGAAAAAAAATAGAAAAAAAATAGAAAAACCATGTATGTAGCAAAGAAAAAGTATACAAGTAGCGTCCTTTCAAAACTTGAGACTGGATTTGAGCCTAGAGGAGTATTGCAGGAGACCTCTACTATCTTGTCTCCTTGTGAGGAACAGCAGTCTGAAGTATTAACCAGAGTTCACAAGACACTTGCCGCCTCTTCATTCCACTGAAGTCATCAGCTCTGCTTTTCACAGAGTCATTTTCAATCCATCATTTCTTCATCCAGAAGCCTTTTGTTTCATTCTCTTTGAATTTGTACTTTCTAATTTGCAGATTACTGTTTACTTTCGGTAGTTGAAAGAAGACTCATACTGATAATAAGTTGTGTGTTTGAGTACATATTTTGTATTTTCCACTAGAGGTCACAATATGCAAGTTGTGTAGGAATCTCTGTCCCACAATTAATTGTACTTCTTGAAGTGCATATTTTGTATTATAATTATGTATTAATTATAACATACTTGAAATTATAATTATGTCCACTATTTTCTTTTTAGTTTAATAATGGTTTTTCCAGTTACCTAGATCTGTGTAAATCTAACTGGATAGCTACAATAAAAGAAACAAGACAATTCATTACACCATATTTTTGTGTTCAGATTTTATGGATCACAATTGAAATCATTTAGGAGTAATGTTGTTTCGTGCTTGTATTTTGATCCATTAGCCATGATGTTGTATAAATGGACCAAAAAAGGACAAGGCTTCTGTATCTTTAATAGGCGTGCACAAATGAATTTACTTAAATATTGTTTGCATGATTATACATATCTTCTGAAGCTCCCATTCTGTATTGCTGTCAAGGTGGAAGAGCTCTGTCTTTAGTTTTTCACTATTTTATAGTGAATATAGATTTAGAAAGTAAATGGAGGAGATAGCTTATTTATACTTTTCCCATCCTATTATCTGCTGCAAAGTAATTGAATTGTCTATTTCCAGGTTACAGAAAAAAAAGTTTCCAGGAAGCATATGCTATTCTGAAAATAGTTGGTGACCAGCTTAGCATAAAACCGGTGGGTAGTGTTTGCTGTTTTTCAATGTAAAACTAAAAGAAAAGTCTAAGTTTTGTACAACTTATTCTAATATTGAACATCTCCTTCATTTTTAGTCTTACATTGAAATAGGTTAAACTGGTAGAATTAATATACATATATTTATATATAGATATTCAGGATTAAAAAATAGAAAATACTTTTTCAGAATATACTTTTAAATCTGTTTTGTATTTAATAACTAAAATACAATCTGAATGTAAGTAATCTCTGATTTGGTTCACATGTTGCAAGCCATTGGTTGTTCAGAAGGCTTGAATCGGTCAGAGATAGAATACAACCATATGTTGCTCTCCTGTTATCACGTCATTTCTGCAAATATATTTTCTGAAGCTCACACATTGATACAATATTGTGCCAACCCAGGAAAAACTATGTTTTCTTTAAAGAGCTGCAAACAGGTACCAAAAAAATACCTGCACTGGATCTAAAGCACATTTATTTATTTTATTCTTTTAATTCACATACTATAATGACCAACAGGCTGGCCAATTATATTTGCACCTACCATGATATAATACCTGAGCCTAACTTTTATTGAAGAATCAATTACTACTACTGTTAAAGGAGCTACATATTTTTCTAGGCTTACATAGTTGAAAAGAGAAATGGCTATTGAAATGAACAACAGAGAGGGGCAGTGCTGTGTTTCAAAAAACAATCAGCCATTACTTCAAATTTCTCTTTTCATTTCCTAAGGATTTAGTATATATAGAATATATTTGTGGGATAGGATTGAAAGAACAGCTGTTTATCTTCAGTAATCCAATAGTCTAGTTTCCTTATTTCCATTATAGCATGGGAATTCATGGTGGGTGAAAAACATTTATACATGTGTCATGATGTCAGCAAGAAAATGTTCTGGTTTGCATAAATTTCTGATTTTTGTTATAGTGCCATTTGTGCAAAATAATCATTCGTCATCATCATGGCTTGTGATCATTATTGTTCAGCTCCCCACAAGGGAGCTGAACTTCTCTGCAGTGGCATTTGTCAGAAATGTAAATTGATGGAAATACCTCATGCAAGGAATTTCTTGAACCTGTACTGGTAAACCTTATTTGTGGTCTGAATGCAATTAATATATAACAAGCATTTTCTCACTGTAGTTTAAAATGATTATCTCCCAGAATAAACTGCATTATAATGGAATCAGTGCACATTAATTAAGTCTATTAAGTCCTACCAGGTCTTCACTGATAATCTATACTAAGAGTCTTCTTAATTGGCAGGTCCATGTGAATCCTTGTTTTTATTGGCCTGTTGAAGATGACCAACTATTTCCATTGGACAGAGATAAGTGGCATAAGTTGTGTCCAGGTGACAGTTTTTCTCTGTTGATAGACAAATACACCTTCAAGGTTCTGTGTACTCCTCTGGAAAAGGAAAACCTGCTAAGGTAATGAGATTTGATGTTGAAAATATGTCAGTAAGTTTCAGTGTCAAATTGCCTCTTACAATGTACTCTATGCAGTATGTTAAATGAGTCAAATTAAGTTTGACTCATTATAGTAAGTGGTAGCTAAGTAAATTATGCTATTTATCTCGGGTTAGCTGTAATTGCAGGTATTATTCCTTCTCCACAAAAAAATTAAGACGAATCCTGTAACAGTTGTACATATGCAAAGTGTAATTAGTTTGATACCTATATATACAAATTATACATATAAATATACTAATATTTTAAATATTTGATCTTGTATTGTTAGATAATTGAAACATTTTTTTTTCAAAACGACAAAAAGTAATGAAGATTGTAATGACAACAGTTCAAGGACAACACTACAGCAAACTTCTGTGTAGTATTTCAGAGCAAAAGATTTTTTTTTTTGTCAAAAGTTCATTCCAGATGTAGAATGAAGTAGGAACATTAACTTTACTAAAATAGCAGGGAATAAATCCCTAAAATTTATAGGGCATTAAATTAATAGTATTTTACAATAAAATACTTAATAATAATGTCTTTATTGGTTAGCCCTTGGGCCATATCAAAATGCAAAGTTCCAGCAACAATTTGTTACTAAAATTTAATAAAAGCAATTCCAAATTTAAATTTGATAAAATGCTATTTAAAATGGAAACTTGATAAAATACAATTTAAAATGGAATCTTAAATAAAATACGATTTAAGATGAAATAGTAATAAAATACAATCCAAAATAAAATTGTAATAATGTAGCACATAATTTAAGAATGGATAAAATAGAATAACATTAATATTTCAGAGTCGCCCTTGCAATCTACCCCAATCAATCCCGCATATGCAGATCACAATCAAAATCATTTTGTTTAAATACTGTGCTACTTTAAATGTTATTTTCAAGTTTCTGGCCGGACATAAGGTAAGTTATTTTGATATGGGTATTCCCAATGGGTCATTCGTCTGATATATGGGACCAAGGATACCTGTTTCCATCCTCTTTACAGGCAACAATCAAATAGAATGTGAGCCAGGTCCTCTACCTCTGCCGCTCCGAAAAATGCAGAGATGCTCATTGTACATTGCATGAAAATCTTCCCGTATCTAACCATTGTGTCAAACTGTTCAAATCTTGCCTCTCGTGAATATCTCCCTAAGATGTTTTGGAGTTGTGACTTCAAGTAGCTATCTACTTGGAAAGTACATTTGTATTTTACTCACCATTTCAAGTTGCCTACCATGCTAAGGATAGCTATATCAGTTTGTGCATCTATATCCTCAATTCTTTGAGCAACCCTTTTTTTTAGATTGTCTTTTACATAAGAGATAGGAAGACCACAGCTTCTATATAAAATTGTTGTTAGTTTAATGATACAGGAGGTTGTAAACTGTAGTTTTATTTGCTCTAGTAGGCATAATTGGGTAGTCTATCTCCTTTTCTTTTGAGACTAGGTGGACAAGGGGGGAACGTTCTAGGGTTTATTACAATCACTATTTAAAGATAAATTTCAGTTTCGGTGGAGGCAAACAAGCACTGATTAATCTCCCAATCCTCACAGAGATTGGTATGTCAACTCAATATGCTCCATTCCTTCAGGATACCTGCTGCAGAATTCAAAATTAATATTGGAGTTTATGACTTCTGGCAGCCAACTCAAGTTCTGACCAGTTGAAATGGCGAAACTTTTTTTTTAATTTATAAGTTTTTTATATTCCCTTCTTGGTGCAAACATCTTAGCTTGTTTGTCGGCAGTAGGTTCCTTCTGGGCAAGCCTTATGGCTTGCCTTCATTCTTTTGCAGTGCTGCAATCCGAATCAAATAGTGTAGGTCTACCCACTTGGGCTGTTTGTAGCAGTTAGTTGTTGATGTTTCTTCAGTATTTACAAAGATAGGAGAAGCATTGCAGCTACATCCAGTCAGTAGTATGACGATTGTTCTAGCCCACTTAATAGGCATCTCTGTTTTAAGGCTATCTAACTATTGCCTTTAATATCACCTGAGCCCAAATTAATCTTTTATTTGGGTCACTTCCACCTTTTAGTAAGTATCTGTCAGCCATGTCTATATGGTCTTAAATCTGAGCTGGCCACGTCAATGTCACACTTATAAGCTGATGGTCGACCTGTTTGTCGCTAAAGATGTACTGTGACCTCGAAAAAACAGGTCATATCTTATCTCTTAGACACACAAAAGAGATCCGGTTACACTATCTGAATTAGTTGAGTGTATGTATAAGGGTATATTGTAATTCTTATCCTTATCTCCCACAAATTTGGAGATTACCCTTAAAAATTAAGAGACTAGGAGCAAACCAGTGGCATACTTTTACAATTCATGAGAGCCACTGAGGTGGTTTTTCAAGAACTCCTCTGGATTCCCTTCTTTTGGGCAACTCATATAAGAGGGACCCAGTCTAGCATTTCAGCTCTTTAAAAAACAACTTATTGACTGAGATACAGTATTGCTATATCTTCCAGAAACTTCCAAGCACATCCAATTATTCGTAATTTATAATGCTGGGATGTTCTTGGGGGGATATACACATTTCCAAGATTTAACTCAAACTGGTCATATTCAAATTTAACAGCCAAGAAAGTATGGATACTTATCTTCGTTATATTTAATTTCTCTCCTGCCTCTTGCTTTATAAGAATTTGCAAAGTCAGAGGGTCTCCCTTTGTTTTTTGAGCTGGGAGGCCATCCCTGAAAGCCTGGCAGTTGTACTGCTTCATCCACTTCAGTTCGCCAAGGTTCTTGAAGGCCTATTACGTCAATCTAGAGAAAAAGCTTCATTAGTCCACTATTCAACTGCTCCCTTTCCAGCCGCTAATTCCAGGTCACCCAAACTGTATGGGGGTTCCCAGAAGCAAGATGATCTGGCTTGGTTTAAATTGCGCTGGATGGTAAAGATGTCAGATGTCAACTGACATTGGAGCCAGATCAATATCATCTAGCTTCCCCTATAAACACAATTGTTGTGAGGTTCAAATAGTTCTCCTCATGGGTTTTGCAGAACTTGTTGTTGCTTCTTCCATATCTCGGTTGCCAGTATGACCATTTGCTCTTGCTCCAAGAATGATTTTTTTTCCCAATGAGCAGGTATCTGGTTTTAAATCTAGAAATGTAGGATTTATGTTCCATTTTTGGAGTGGCAAGCTGGAGATTCATCTTGTGGAAAGCTGTTATGGGGCTTCATAAATCATTAGAAGATGGAGATGGATTATCTCCTTAGTGTTTGTCAGCTTAAGGCTAGGTCCCACTGGCCGACGGATTTGCAAAACGTATTGCACAAAAAGGACACAGCGGACGAGCAAAATTTCGGGGGTGGCTCCATCCGTTGTTATCCGCTCCAAAAAGTGGCCAAAATTTGCATAAACAGAATGGAAAAGAACGGAAAGGAACGGACGGGAGTAGTACGTAGCGGGGATGTTAAACAGATGTTCGTAGGAAGCCTAGCGGATGGAAGTGGATGACACATCCGAAGGGCTTCGGGGGGAGAATTGCGAAGCGGACGCATAGCGGAAGGGGCGGATGCGTAGCGGATGATGGGGATGCATCACGGACACCTATAGGAAGCAAAGCGAATGCATAGCGGATGTATATTGGATGCAAAGCGTTCACTGCGCATGTGGGGAGTATGAATTGCGTCAGCTCCGCGAATATAAAAGGATGCAGCTCGCAAGCAGTCAGCATTCAGAGGAAAGCTGGTCCACAGCGACATACCATCCTCGGACGGGAAGCCCTTCATCACCTACGTGAGCAACCTAGATTTAAAGCAACAGTTCCCACTTGGTGATGCTGTTTCACGAGCAGGTACACTTTTTCTGTGCAAAAAACCCTTTTTGGAAATATTGACAAGGTGATCAGAAAGGGCTTCATTCTCAAAAGCATGGGAGGGTATTGTGGGTTGCTTGAAGGATAGGAGAATTCTCATACATTGCATTCTTGCTGGCAGCCACTCTGCATGTAGTAAATATCAAAGTGAACTCACAACGGAGCAGCTGGCTCAGGGACAACCTATTAGCTTTTCGGTTACTCCAACACCTTCTATTTACTCTCTTGTCATAAATTTGCAAGGTTACCAACCTGGTTAGTTTGCAGACTGTAGTGTTGGTCATCTCTTAGGCCTATACCTGACTGAGTGTTTTCTCTATGTGTGTTCAAATTTTTGGGAGTCCTTCGCTAGTTTCATTTTCTGAGTTAGCCGTTCCATATCTATCCATGGTTTTCCTCCCAAGTCCTTCAGCAGTATTTGAGTGGCTCCTAACAAACGTTGCAAAAGATTCTTTCAGGCAATCAACCTTATTTATGACAATTGGCAAAAGATCATACATTGAGTTTACAGTTTGAGCTGTAAGCAAACATTGTCTAGAGAGGAAGTCTGTCACATTTTCCTTCTTTAAATTTGTTACATCTCCTCCCTGTGCAAAGAAGGCTGCTGCTGGCTCCAAGAACAGGAGCCACCCTCCGAGAGGGAGGAGGACAGCTCTACACACTGCTTATCTTCCAGTTCGGTTTGTAAGTCCCTTTCTAATGAATCACATAAATTAAGTTTGTCTGACAAGGTGCCTGTGAATGAGTTACTCACTGGAACAAGACTGTCTGTTTGCAATATAATCTTCTATTTTCTGCTGCTTCAAAGGCTTGGATAAACACTCTTGCTGCAGAGTGCTGTCTCTTCCTTCTTTTCCCCATTTTTTACTTATTTTTCTCCTGTCTATTTGTATTTGTTTTGTACTAAAAAAAAAGAAAATATGTTGTAGCACTTATGTACATACCTATTATAATGGGAAAACTACCAGAAGTTTATATAGCATATAGATTCATTACATTTTATTGTACAAATTCTTTAAAAGGTGTTCTTTGGAACAGGCAGGAGTACATATGAAGCAAATCCTCCATTGTTATAATTTCCTGGCTTCCATAGCTGTTTTGAAGCAGCTTCCAGCTGTCCCTCTACACATGCAGAACCACTTTGTTTAACAGCAACAATGGGATCAGCTTTCCATGCAACAAACTAGCCTGGAAAAAGATACAGTTCCTTTAAGAGTAAAGAAAAAAGCTTCTTGTAGATACTGCTTTTGATCCCAAGACATTTATTTTGAAAGATTTGCACATTTGTTTAATGCACATTTTCTCATAGTTCATATTAGGATATCACCAATTTTGGGCAACTTCAAAAGATAAAAAACTTTAGACACAACAAAAAAAATGCCTTCCTTCAGTTCCAAGTAGTGGGCGTTTGTTAATATTTAATGTTTAAGACATGGGTTTGCATTCATCTATAGTTTAAAAAGTAGAATGGAATATGCTGTAGGTACTGAAATTAGGCTGTGTCAAATATTTAAATGTTTTAGGATGCATCTAGGACTGCCCTGATGTCTGGTAAAGTGATTGAATTTGTTTATTTCTCCAATCTATGTTGTGAGTTAGGGCTGCCATTTTTTCCCAGCCTTAAATGGAACTAATGGCAAACCCCTTCTGAAATCTTGCAAAGAATATTGTAGGGACTAGTCACCAGATTCAAAAATTGACCTGAAGGCGCAACATAAAAAGGGTTAAAACAAAACAACTGCAGCAACAATAAGAAACAATAAAAATAATTCCACTGAAATAATTTGAGTCCCAAATCATAAATTTGTGTGGAATTTTATATTTTAAATTATTCATTTCTTCTACTAAGTAATGCGTAGCAATTTGTGTCTAATCCACTGCCATTGAGAGGTTTATTTTATGCAATAGGGAAAATGATAATTTTGGTGTAGAAGACCTTCCAGATCAAATCCCCACAACTCTGCAGTCTACTATAAGATCTCACAGTCAGGCTTCAGAAAAATCAACAATCCCATCTAGCAAAAAACAACTTCCAGAAGTACATTCACTTATGGAAAAAACAAACGAAATTCCAGAGAAGGTAATTTTTAATTTTGGTGCACTGCAATTTTATTAATAGAAAAGCTAAATGAATTTTAAGATGAAGATGCTTTTCACGTATAATAAGAAATATAGAAATATATAGAAAATATATTGTCAGAGAGGCTATAGTGGTAGGGCTGGGCCAGTAGAGTAAACCAGGGATCCCCAACTTCAGGACCACAGCCCACTGGTCCCCTCCTGGCTGGGCTGTCAGGATGGAAAGGTTGGGGACCCCTCAGTTAAAATGTGGATCTCGATCTACTATCCAGGCATTACTTGCTTTGGCCTGTCATCCTATGCCTTTACGCAATATATATTCAAATCCAGACAAATGAATGAGAATTCTGTCTGGATTACTAGTTTAAATCATGTGATCATGGGTGGCATCTCAAGAGAGGTGTTTTGCATGAAGTTACCACTGTCATATAAAGAGTGTGATTACCAGTGAAAGAGTTAGGTTGAAAGTATATCTCTTTACTGTGAATGGAATAGTCTTTGTTGAACTTGCTGGGATTTTTTAGAAGTCTTTATTGGGGCTGGAGAATAAAAGCAACATGGATAGGGAGCAGTATAGTATTAAGAGAGGGGAACTTTGTTCTTAACAGAGTTATGGCATGTACTTATGAAATAGCAATAGCACTTAGACTTATATACCGCTTTATAGTGCTTTACAGCCCTCTCTAAGCAGTTTAGAGAGTCAGCCTATTGCCCCCACCAATTTGGATCCTCATTTTACCCACCTCAGAAGGATGGAAGGCTGAGTCAACCTTGAGCCTGGTGGGATTTGAACTGCCAAATTGTAGGCAGCTGGCTGCAGAAGTAGTTTGCAGTACTACACTCTAATCACTGCGCCACAGAGGCTCCTTATGAAATGTCTAACATGGGATATTCTCCCCTCCCCTCCCCTCCCCTCCCCTTCCGAGAACCAATTTGGTCTAGGGGTTAAGGCTCCAGGATAGAAAGTGGGAGCCTATGGAATTCAAAAGTCCCACCATAATCATGAAAGCCAACTGGATGACTTTGGGCTAGTCACAGTCCAGCTCAACTTGCAGGGTGATTGTTGTGAGGAAAACAGGAAGAGGATGGTGTAATAAATATGTTCACCACACTTTTAAATGTGTTACTTGTAAAAATAAGAAAGGCAGGATACAAAAAAAATGACTCTTGGTAGGTTGCCTACTCTGAATCAAGAACAATACTCAGTAAAAACAGAGAAACAGATCACAGTCATCTAGAAGAGAACAGAAACCAAATCAAACAACAATAATCAGTAGCCCTCAATTTATGATCACAATTGAATTTTGATTGTAAGCCGTGATGGTCATAAATTGAGCCATCATGTAACCAGACACAGTTTTATAACTATTTGTACAATGGTCATTGAGTTACCATGGTCATTTAGCAAATGTAATAATAGAATTAAGTATGCATATATGAATGTATAATTGCTGTGATATTTGTATGTAAAGGTGATGACCTGGAAATATGTTGTCCACAAAAAGAGATTTTTGTTTTTAATGTGAAAAACTGAATAAAATTTGTTAAAAAATAATAATAGTAATAAATGTCAGGCAGCTGCAAAATACTTGACTTGCTATCATATGATTGTAGGAGTGATGCAGCAATCGTAATTTCAAGGATGGATTGTAAATAATTTTATTTGAGTCATCATAAGTTTGAATGGTTGTTAAGCAACTGATTGTGAGTCAAGGATTATCTGTACTCTGCTTCAGGGCCAGGGAGAACAGTTAAGTTTTCAGGGACTTTCAGAACATCAATACATGAGTTGACTCAGGCATGATACAGTTGCATAAATATAGGAATATAAGGTATTGTAACAATATTATGGCAATTATGGAAAAAGATAACCATTGATCTCATGTGCATTTTTCTTTTTTAACCTGTGTGCAAAATATATAATAATATAATTCCTTTTTTAAAAAAGTTTACTGTTCCTAAAAAAGAAGAGTTGAGGCCTGCTCAGCGAAAAAGACAGCTTCCAGAATGGATGGTGCCAGCAGATCTAATGGTTTCAACTCAGTCAACCTCAGCCTCTAAAAATGGTAAGTGTGGAGACATATTTGCTATGGAACTCATCATGGCAGTTGTCTTTCCTAAATTCTCCTTTTGGAGTTTGGAATAATAGAATTTCATTTACTTTTGCTTGAAATTAGACACTGTGTGAACAACAGAATTGAGATATGTAGTGAAGTTACTCCACTGAAATCAGATAAGACCAGCATAATCAGGATTTTGTACTATGTTGATTATAAAACATTATTGCTTACAAATATAGGACCAACTAACTATATTTCTAATTAATTTTGTTTTCCCAAATTTTGTTCTTTACTAATTTATTTGATTCTTTTTGTTAGTTTTTATTGTTTTGTTTTAAATATGGTTTTACATTGTGTAAACCGCCTCGAGTCGCCATGGGCGAATAGTCAGCAATATAAATTAAATAAATAAATAAGTAATGAGCTGGTAATCAGACAGGTGATAATACAAAACTAAAACTGCACTTTTTTTGCTATGAATGAGCCAATATAACTTTCCAAATCTTTTCTAGCTTTTATTTATAAACCAAGGAGAGAGATGGTTCTGAACATTTGTAATAAAGATGTTAAAATTAGTACTGCAACTAGTCTCAGTTCATAACTTTTTAAAAGAAATACATCTCTGACTTTCATTGAAGAAGACCGGGAGAGTTGTCATTATGGTACAGTAAAATGTGCTAATATATTCAACATGCTCTGGTAACTAAAGACATACTTGCTGAAATTGTATCTGCTTACAATATGAATGCTTTTTAAATACATGTAAAATACTGGTGGTAGTATCGTAAAAACCTATAACAGTATTTCTCTACCTCAAGCAATTTTAAAATTATTGATGGACTTTTTATTCTCAGAATTCCTTAGCCAGCATGAGATCACTGATACATATATACTTTGTTATACATATAGCTATACATACATAGAGGACATATAACTATATTATGTATATATTATATATATATATAAATATATATATATATATATATATATATATATATGATATTACTATATATATTATAATTGTTTTTTTAAGCTCGCGAGGTACTTACATTTGTGCTGTTTAAGCTCTCCTTCGGGTAATTATCCCACGTCATTGCTAGTTCTGTAAAGTAGTAGCTCATGTAGTCTTTAAAGTTGTAAGCCAACGTTCAGCAGATCTCATCTGCCATCATCAGGCTCTCTGTATCGGAAGTGCTGTCTCACTATTCCCTGTTTTCAAATTTGAGGCTGGTCTCTCTGATTGGCTATAACCCTGGGTCTCATGATTCATTGGACTTGGAGTTTGATTGATTGGATGTCTTTCTGGTTTTTCTGTTCTGTTTTGTGGCTTTGATTGCTGGACAGCACTCTCGTCTTGTGCTTTGGAGGCTTTCAGTGCCTGCTGGCTTCGTGTGCAAAGGAGCGGCTGTCTTCATCAGCAAGCTGGGATTTCAGCCTGGGTGCCTGGTGGGGGGGGTGTTTGGTGGAGGGGCATCGAGCGGAGTTCTGTCTGTGCTCAGGTGTTATGTCTTTTTCGTGGCTGTTGGAGATCTTTTCTATTGAGGTTCAATGCTTCCAAATGGATTGACAGTCTGCTTGGATTCATCTCTTCTTATTCATGCTGTCGGTCTTTTTCAACTCTCTCATGGCTTTCTCTGATGATCTTGTGGCTGGGGTTTCTATAGTGGCCTAGGGTTTTGGTGCCATTGAAGTTGATGTTGGTGACCTGTGCGTTTTCAAACGTGTTGGACTAGTGAGGAGAGTGGTGTTCCAGCTTTTTACTGCATTTTTGTGTTCATCTCAGCGCGCGGTAGCTTCTTCTTCTATTGGTCTGTCCAATGTATGTGCCGGGCATGACTGTACAGGGGATTATCGTACTATTGCTCTTGGTATTTCCAGGTCAATTTTGTCCTTTTGAGGGTTTCCTCAGGATGGCTTGCTATTTTTTGTCTGTTTTGAAGGCAGTCTTGATGTGATGCCTAGCTGTAGGTACTGCTTCTGATCTTTATCTGTAGTACCTTCTTCATGGTAGGGCAGACAGCTGTTCCATAGGTTCTGTTGCGTCTTCTAGGTCTCGTATGTTTTGGCTGTGTTTTTGTGATCAAGCTTGGTGATTTTGTTTTTTGGAGCCATGGCTTCAAATACTTTCAGGTCAGGTGCATAGTTCTAGTCTTATATGTGTCTTTAATCTAGCCAGGGTGTGGTTTCGGTATCTAGTGTCTTCGCCATCAATTTATCTGGTGCTGACAGGTGGTGTGGTAGGCGATGGCGCGTTGAGCGTGAGGTAGCGGTTTGGTGTGTTCTTTCTTTTGGTATAATGGTGATGTCCAGTGTGCCATCTTTCTTTTGTAGATAGTACATCTAGGAATGTGTAGCTTGTTCTGTTTATTCATGTTTCCATTGGTGAACTGATTTTCTGGGGTGATGTGTTGTTAGGTGGTTAGAGAAATACCGTGTGTTTTTTAGGTTTTCTTTTCCATGGGGCCAAATTCACAATGTGTCATCGATGTATCTTAGCCCATAGTTTGGGTTTTGTGGGTGGCATTGCCAGGGGCGGCTCTGGATTCGAATTCTTCCATGAACACATGGTTTCGCAATGACGGTTGAAAGTGGTGATTATCCATAGGGGCTCCTTCACAAATTTGCTTGATATCTTTCTCTTTGTCATATGGCAAATATGTGGTTGTTAGCAGTGTTTTCTGTTAGTCCATGAAGGTCTTTAGCTGGTTTGGTATTTCAATTTTTGATGATTCAAGAGTTTCTTTTTATCGCGACTTGAGTGAATATGAAACCCACGTCAAAACTTACAAGGCAGATCTTCTTGTTCTACGTGTAGATCATATATAGATCTATTTTCTAAGAAGTGGTTATTGAGTTTGTGTACATATGAAGCTGCGCGTTCAGCATTGGCGGCTGTAGTTGCTTTTGCTAAGTATTTAGCTTAGGGTTGTGTAATGGTGACCTCCTATGGAGCTGACTATGGGTCTGAGAGGTATGGCCTTCTTTCGTTGATATTTTTGGGAGCGAGGCCGTATAATTGGGGCATCTAGAAGATTTTTCTCTTGGCATTGATCGTCTGTTGGATCTTCTTTCTTATTGTGGCTGTTATAATTTTCTTCTTGGGTTAATTTTTTCCAGGATATCGTTGGTTGCGGTCTGTGTTTATAGGTTTGTATGTGGAGTTCTTGGAGTAGGTCTGTCACCCGCCCCCCCCCTCCCCCCCCCCCCCCCCCCCTATTTCGTCTATAGTCTTTTCTGTCCATTCTACTGTGGATTTCCTTTGTCTGCTGGGGAAAGTATTATTTGCTGTTTTATTCATTTCTCAGGGTTTGTAATGGCTTCGTGAATCATCTTTTTGCAAAATTATTTTTTGGTGGTTTCCGTTGTTGCCATAAGATGGATTAGACCTTTGGTGTCTTTATTCTGTCAGCGTTCATCAGTATTTTACATTTTGGTTAGGCTGGATTCTACTGCACATATCGATGGATCTGTTTGGATTTTTTTTGGGTTGCTATTGGCATAACTTAATCCTTTGGATAGGACATCTGTTTTTCTGTTTTGTTGAGTCCTGTTGGAAAACTGTTACTAAATTGTTTCAGGCTGTTGTGGTGGGTTATGGGAATTTTCTTTTTCTCAGACCCATAGTCAGCTCCAAGAGCACCATTACAAAACCTAGCTAAATACTTAGCAAAACAAACTACAGCCCCATGCCTGAATACCGCAGCTTCATAATGTTACAAAACTCATACCACTTCTTAGAATATAATCAAAGATCTACAGTAGAACAAGGAGATTCTGCTTGTAAGTTTTTTTGACGTGGTTTCACTATTATCACTCAGTCCCGATCAAAAGAAACTCATTGGAATCATCCAAAAATAATACCACAACCAGCTAAAACGCCTCATGGCAAACTTAACAGAACACTGCCTTAAACAAACACATATTTCATATACAAAGGACACAAGATACAAGCAAATTGAAGGAGCCTATGGGATCACCACTGTCACCCGTCATTGCAAACCTAGTTCATTGGAAGTTCGAATCCAGAGCCTCGGCTTAATGCCACCTCACAAACCCAAACTATGGCTAAAGATACATCCGATGACACATTTGTGTTTGCCCCATGGAAAAGAACAACCAAACAATTTCCTAACACACCTAAACAACACACACCCCAAAATCAGTTCAGCCATGAAACAGAAATAAACAAACAACTTACCATTCTTAGATGTACTAATCTACAAAAGAACAGGAATTGGCCACACTGGGACCACCATATTACAAAGAAAACCACACACCGCTACCTCAACGCCCAATCCACCACCACCCAGCACAGATATACAATTCTTGCTGAAGACACTAATTACCAGAACAAACGCCTGGCAGATAGACACACATAAAGACATTGAACTATGCACCCTGACTTGAAGTTATGCACAAGCCAATGGCTTCACAAAACAAAAATCACCAGCTTGATCGCACAAAAACACACAATAACATAACAGAGACCTAGAGACCAACAGACCTTATGGAACAGCTGTCTTGCCCTACATTAAGAGGTACTACAAGATAAAATCAGTAGATACTACATCAGGCGATTTCACATCAAGACTGCTTCAAACAGACAAAAAAATAGCAGCCCCATCCTGAGGAACCAACAGACAAAATTGACCTGGAAAACCAAGGGCATATACGAAATTCCCTGTACAACTCATGCCGGCCACATACATTTGGACCGACCAATAGAAGAATAATGTACCCGCCTTAGCTATGAACACCAAAAATTGCAGTAAAAAAAGGGCTGGAAACACACCTCCTCACTAGTTCCAATCACGCTGAAAACCACAGGCTCACAACATCAACTTCACATGGCACCAAAACCTAGCCACTATAAGAAAACCCCACCAGACATCATCAGGAGAAGCCATAGAGATGAAAAAAAGGACCTGACAAGCCCATGAATAGAAGAGCATTGATTCCAGCAGACTGTCAATCATTTGGAAGGCCTGCCACTCTTCAAATAGGAAATATCTCCACACCACAGGCAGAGCAAACACACTGAGCCACAGACAGACTCCCTCTGACTGCCTCCAACTCAAAACACCCCCCACCATGGCACCAGGTGATAACCAGCCTTGCTGATGAAGAGCAGCCGTCCTTTCCACGACAGCAGCATTGAAAGCTCCAACACAAGGAACAGAGTGCTGCCAGCCAATCAAGCCAACAAAACAGACAGAAGAAACCAGAAATAACACCAATCAGATCAACTCCAAGTCCAATTGAAACACAGACCCCAGTTAATAGCCAATCAGAAGAGACCCAGCCTCACAATTTTTGAAACAGAGGAAGTGAGACACACTTCCATTCAGGAGCCTGTGACTGGGCAGGATGTAGATTCTGCCTGAAAACGTGCTACAACTCTTAACAGAACTACAATGAGCTACAACTTCTAACAAACTACCAATGGACGATTGCGATTATACCCGAAGGAAGCTACAACAGCATATTATAATATATATACTATATATATATATATATATATATCTATATATATTATTATATATACTTATTATTATATACCTATATATATGCATGTTTACTACACTGTCCACACACAAACACACACGACGCGCACCCCCCCCCCCATCATCATACACATATTATAGTTTACATGTCTATATTTGTTAATAGTGTATCACCTATGTACTACCACATATGATTTGGATCTCTTTGGCCCAAAACATTGTTTTGTGCAGAACTCGAGAAGGCATTACATTTATTTCATACATCTAGAAATATTCCAGTTTTACACAGTCAATTCTTACAAATCATTTGAATGCTGGCCTTAAGTAAGCAGAATTTTAATATATTGTAATTTACTATTGTTAAACAAGACAATATGAAATCTTTCTAATATGTGCAGTTTTTCATAGCTTAGATTATAAAATTGTTCTGTTCAACAGAGTTTATTTTATTTTTTAAAATTCAAAACAGGTAGTAATGAAGAAGTAAATCCAGGTATAAGTAAAAGGCAGAAAATTCTTGAAAGTGAAGATTCTGCCCTTCTAAAAGAGGTATTCCTTTCTATTTTTTCAATTAATGCTTCATATTATTAATATGCTGGGTTTTGCTATATTGTTCATGGAAATGCATAATACTTATAAGGAAGAACCTTATCAGTAAAGAAGCAGTTATCAAATATCAGGACCAAGAGTCTACAGTCTAAATGGTTACATTTAGATAAATTTAGATAAATGCTACAGTCTAAATGGTTCATCTTGTTTTCTATTTCTGAAGCATATAACAGCCAATTCATTTATTTCAAGCATGTTTCTATTTTCTTCCATCTGATGTTTTGTGCTAGTTTTTTTTCTCATGAAAGTCACTGATTGCTTTTCATGCTATTAGAAAAGTAAAAAAATGAAATACATTTAGATACAACCAGACTCTGTTTTTTTATTCTAATGCTAGTGATCTCAGTGGAAAGGATTAGTGAAAAAGGCTGATGGACCATTGCCCTAGTATCACTGAGAATAGCATCCCATTTCATTTCATATAACTGGTCATTATATTCTTGCAAATACTAGTCCTTAGTGAAGCTGAGAGTTACAAGAATGCTTTTGGTTTTAGGAAGTCAATTACTTTGACTTACATTTGACTTACTTTTAGGCAGGAAAAATCAAAGGTACAGATTAGGCGAGACCTGGCTCAAAAACAGTAACTGTGAGAGGGACCTTGGAATCCTAGTGGATGATAATTTGAATATGAACCAGTAGTGTGCAGCCGCCGCCTAAAAAGCTAATACAATCCTGGATTGTATAAACAGAGGCATAGACTCAAGATCACATGAAGTATTAGTGCACTTTACCTAAGTAAGACCACACTGGAATACTGCAACCAATATTGATCACCATGCTACAAAAAAGATGTTGAGACTGGAAAAAGTTCAGAAAAGTGCAACAAAGATGATCAAAGGCCTGGAGATTAAACCATATGAAAAATGACTGCAGATTTTGGGTCTGGTTAGTCTAAAGAAAAGAAGAATTAGGGGGTGACACGATAGAAGTATTTCAGTATTTGAGGGGCTGCCACAAAGAAGACGGGGTCAAATTATCTAAAGCACCAGAGGGCAAGACAAGAAATAATGGTTGGATACTGATCAAAGAGAGAAGCAGGGAATTAAGGAGAAACTTCTTAACAGTAAAGACAATTAACCAGTGGAACAGTTTGCCTTCAGAAATCATGGGTGCTCTATCACTTGAGGTTTTAAGAGACTGGATAGTCACTTGTCTGATAGGTTCTCCTGCTTGAGCAGGGGGCTGGACTAGAAGACCTCCAAGGTCCCTTCCAGATTCTATTCTGTTCTGTTCTGTCCAAATGTCATAGTTCTCATGGCTCTATGATGCAGACATATGTCTGAGTGGTCAGGTAATTTTTATTGTTATTGCTTTGATAATTTAAGGTTAAAAGAGTGTCATGAAGTCTACCTTTATAAAATATACTACCCTTAAGATTTATATCCAAATGGTGCCATTTTGGTGATATCTTTTTAGTAACTGGACCCAAGAAAAGCATCTCAGTTGAGAAGGGAATTTGAGAACCACATTTCCCTCAAAGTAGCTAGTCCACATTAATTTTAATAGTTCTACAGTGTAGATAAGAGAGTCCTCATTTTAAGGATTGCCACATTTTCGGTTCTTACTACTATCTAGTCACGAGGGCGTACTTTGGGTTGTGTATTTTTCAACACCTATTAGAAACATGTATAGCCGATATTGGAACTTTAAATGTCCAAACTTTTGTTAGCTAGTGGGAATTATTATTGAAATTATTTTTGCGTATTGCTAATTAGGCACTCCACTTACTTCCCTTTTCTGTTTGTTCCTTGAACTAAATTCTGTTTGTGACTACTCTCTTCTATCCAAATTCATTTTTTAATCTCAGTTTCCAGATCTTAATGTCAAAATCAGTCTCCTTTCTCATAATTCACACTATTTTGCTCAGGTTTATGATTTTACCATCTTGTTTTTTGGGGGGAGGGTGTTTGCTAATTTTCAACTTTCTTTTAATTCCCACATTTTTCCTTAATATTGTTATCCTTTATTCTCTCACATTCATGGTCCTCATAATTGTTTTTCTTTGTGTACATAAGATCCATGAAGCAGAGACCTGTCCAATTTTATTATGTCATGATTAATTAATCTATCTTAGTTAAACTATTTTCACATAAATAACAGTAAATTATAATCTGTTTCATGAACAATTTCAAACAAATTTCCACATGATATAGGGGGTATTTACTAAAGATGTTGCGAAGAAGATGCCAAAGAATGGGAAAAAAAAAATATCTCAGAAAGCTGAAAGTTCGTTTGAGCAATCTAACAATCAGCTGGATAATGAAGAGCTGGACCTGGACCTCAAGTCAGATGGACAAGCATCTCAGCCTGCTCAAGTACATTCAACAAATACAAAAGAAAACAAATTGGAGAATATTAACTCTAAACCCAGGCAGATTTATAAGGAGAAGCCATCACAATCATTACGCGATCAGGGTGATATTCAAGAGACTACTCTGAACCAGGCTGTTGGAATCGATACGTCAAATATAATGGAAAGTCAAGAGATGCAACAGAGTTCTCACATAAACAAACCCCAGAGGACTGCTTGCCAGTATGGGAAAAGCTGCTACAGGTAAAATCAAGTTGTTAAACTTCTAAATGGCAATTTACTGGTGCATAACATAATATAATCTGTGGACAGGGGGGTTCTTTTTATTTTATTTATATTTAAAATCTAAGCTGTTAACAGACTGTATTTTGCTTCTGTTAAATACTTTGCTGAGTTAATGCAAAAATAACTGTATAGCATTTGGACTTATTTATCGCTCCAAAGTGCTCTCTGAGTGGTTCACAAATGTCAGCATATTGCCTCCAACAATCTGAGCCCTTATTTTATCAACCTTGGAAAGATGGGAGGATGAGTCAACTTTGAGCCGGTCAGGATTCAACTTCTGGCTGTGGGCATATACTACACTGTAACCATTGTAACCAGGGCTCCTATAAGGCACGAACAATCATACAGCTTGAAAGTTTGTTTGGCATGCTTCCATTTGTTTT